>CABHPH010162728.1:0-26878 GCA_902168325.1 Peromyscus nudipes
TCAGTGTTGGCCTAACTCTTGGGAACTCAGGGACACCCTCATGCTCAACAGCCACGCAGAATGGCGGCAGGCCCCTCCTCGCTATCTGAGCCCCATTGCACCTAATGGTGGAGAGAGACCCTTTTCTGAAGAGTCTTCTTGAGTAGGGGACATGGGGACTGACTCCCAGAAGATTACCTTGATCATGGGGACTGTCTCCGAGAGGATTATCTTGAATCTGTAGATTTTCTTCAGATTCGGTGCTCCTCCAAAAGAAATTTAAAATACGGCGCAGAATTCTCTGCATAGTTACCACTGGCCTGGGCAACACCGAGGCTTTCTGGTGAAGCTTGAGATTTCCTGACTGTCAAGTTCGATTCTTCGGCATCCCTGAGATGGTAGTGAATGGCTAACAGACCAACCTGAGGAGAGCCTGCAGTAGGGTACCTCCACAGGGGCTTCCAGGTTTCAGGGAGACCACCGGAAGTCGCTACTTTTCAGCCAATGAGACGCAAGTGTTTGTTTACGTCACTGCTGTAGCCAATGAGAGACACTGAGCAGGGAAATTTAGCCCCACCCACTCACACAAGTGAACCAATAGAAAAGTCTCTGGAAAATTCATAAGATGGCCCTTAGTACGGGTACTCAGAGTGTGTTGTGAATACCTATTCAGCATTTCTGCTTTGCACACTTTTGGTCTTTTTTTCCCTTTTTTTTTTTTAGTTCCTTGGGTGAGAGTTTATTGATTTGAAGTGCTATTGTAAGCGCTTAGGGCTACACATTCCTTGGATCACTTCTTTCACTATATTCCATATGTTTTGACATAATTGAATTTCAACACTAAATATAGCAAAACTTCCTTTGACGTGTTTTTGATTTGATTATAAGTGCATCCTTAATTTCCTTCTTTTTTTTGGGTTTTTCGAGACAGGGTTTCTCTGTGTAGCTTTGCGCTTTTCCTGGAACTCACTTGGTAGCCCAGGCTGGCCTCGAACTCACAGAGATCCGCCTGCCTCTGCCTCCCGAGTGCTGGGATTAAAGGCGTGCGCCACCACCGCCGGGCTCCTATTTGTTTTTTATTCCTTTGTTTGGATTCTTCTTTTACTTTAAAACCCCTTCCTCAGGTTGTTTCTTGCCTTTCGTTCATTGAATTTTTAATTGAATGTTAATCATCTATTCTCTTACATCGGGACAGTGAGAAACTTAGGTAAGTATTTTATCAGACAGTTGCCCCGATTCAGTTTACCATGCAGGGTCTTTGTTTCTCTTGTGGAAAATTCTTTCAATGTAAGACAGATGATTCTTAGCCCCTTTTGATATTAATTTGGTTTCTGGTTTCTCGGATCCTGGTGTTTGCCTTTGGGTCTTAGCCGGTATTATTTGAATGAATGGAAGATAATTCTCTAAAATAGTGTATCACTCATTAGGAATGAAGGAATATCATATCCATGGGGATAAGGAGATTTCGTAGGGCTGGTAACATGTGGTAATGGTTTCCTCTTTCAGGTCCTTTCTCCCCCCCCAACCCCACCCCCGATCTCTCATGCAAAAAAAAGAAGAGATTGTAATGGTGGTGACATTAAAGAAGCTTCTAGCTCATTACCCTTGGTGTGTCTGGGTCTTTCTTGCAATTCTGCTCATATACATTGGTTTCTGTCATCCACACTTGGACAGAGTCTCCAAGCCAGTATGGGGAGCACATACTTCTTTCTCCTGGCCTAAGTAGTCAGAAGTTTCCCTACTCAGGATGGGAAAAGCAATAAGCTTACCCACACAGACTTCTCTTAATATTTTGAAAGTGGAAAAACTGAGTCTGAATGACGCTTTTCTGAAAAGTCCTGAACTAAGAAATGTGTGATTTTGCCTGAATACAGAATGAGTTGCACACTGTCTGTTTGTAGCTCAAGGTTATTTTCCTCACTCCTCTTGACAGATGGTCACAGTCCTGTCCCTGATGACAAGAAGTCTTGGCCATGTCATCTCCCTATGACAAGAATCATTAAGATGGGGCCAAAGAGTTGGTTCAGAAGTTGAGAGCACCTGTTGATTTCGCTGAGGACCTTGGTTCAGAGTTCCCAGCATCCACATGGTGACTCACAACTGTCCATAATTTGCAAATGGTATCTGCTTTGACCTCCATAGGCACCAGCTGTATGTGGTGTACATAAGTACAAACAAGCAAAACACCCATACACACAAAACAAATTAAATTATTTTTAAATGAGCAAATGATCATGTAGCACGAATCTTAAAAGGTTTTATTAATAAAAAACAAACCTGAAGCCAGGTATTGGGGTGAATGCTGGAAGATCAGAGAAGCAGAACAAGCCACAGCCACCTCACCTTGCCAATTTCTCAGCTGATCCTGTTTCCTCAGACTGGAAGCCTCTGTGTCCTCATCCAAATGGATCTCAGCTGAACTGCTGCTAAAAGCTTAAAAGCTTAACCAGGCTGGTTCCTGGTTTCCACGCCTTACATACCTTTCTGCTTCCTGCCATCACTTCCTGGGATTAAAGGCGTGTGTCACCATGCCTGGTTGTTTCCAGTATGGCTTTGAACTCACAGAGATCCAGGCAGATCTCTGCCTCTGGAATGCTAGGATTAAAGGCATGTGCTACCACTGCCTAACCTCTATGTTTAATATTGTGGCTGTTCCATTCTCTGACCCCAGATAAGTTTATTAGGGTGCACAATATTTTGGGGAACATAATACCACCACATGATCAAATAAGAATTTATCCAAAAAGACATACAAAGACATAAACATGAGAAAATATGCTCTATGGTTTTATCTATATAAGGCAAGTACAAACCAAATTATAGTAAGAAATATTAATAATAATCAGTACTTAACTGATCATGGTGCCATAGAACTGAAATATCAGTACTTGGGTGGTGGAGGCAGGAGGATCAGGAGTTCAAAGCCACTTTAGCTACATAGAAAGTTTAAAACCCTGTTTCAAAAGTGCAGAAAAAGATTAGGTGCTGAAGAGATCGCTCAGTTGCAGAGGACCAGGTTCAGTTCATATTAATTGGTTTGCTCTGATGCATTCTTCTGACGTCCTCAGGCACCAGACATATACATTCATGCAGGCAAAACATTCATACACATAAAATTACTAGAAAAAAATGTTAACAAATGAGAAAATGTACCATATATCTCAAAAACCTGGAAAAAATTTTGAAAGTATTCATCATAAAGAAATAGCAAGCATGAGGAGAAAAATATGTTTAACGTATTTTAAATATTATAGAATATACATGTGTATAAAATATTGCATGGCATCCCACTAATATGTATGATTTTATGTATTGATTAAAATGAATTTTTTAAAAGTCACAATGCGATGACTATATATATTCAGTATGACATAATAAAAAACAATAAATAAATATTGATAGTAAGGATGTAGAAAATTAAAACCCTGAGCAACAGCTCCACCCCACACCATGCAGCTGGAGCAGGTGAGGACTCAACCAAATGCAGCCCGAGATTTAGAGCCCTGGCTTGTGAGAAGACTCCAGCAACACCTCCACACCAACCAGGAGCTGGGCAGTTGGGCACTATTATGATCTCTTTGTGCTGAGGAATCATGGCCCTGAGCAGCACCAGGAGAAATTGAACAGGACAAGGATACTCACACGCAAGCCTGGGGCAGGGTCTGACCTGGGCCCACCTGGCACCTTGCCCCACCAGGCAGATGGACACTATTATGGTGAACAAATGTATGGTGTGGTATGGGAGTGTAAAGGAGACAGAATGGCTCATGTCCTGTGGACAGAGGCAGATCTGAAGAGGCAAAAGAGATGAGGAGTGTACTGAGGTGGGTGGCTTGAATGATTGAGTCATGGTGATATCTGGGCCTTTGCATATTTGTACCTGCGTGTGTGTGTGTGTGTGTGTGTGTGTGTGTGTGTGTGTGTGTGTGTCCGTGTGTTACTTTCATGTAGCCTAGGCTGGAAAAATTGAAACTTTTTTTGAGCCAAGATCTCACTATGTAGCCCTGGCTAGCTGCCCTGGAATTTGCTCTGTACACAAGGCTGTCCTTGAACTCAAAGAGATCCACCTACCTCTGTCTCCTGAGTGCAGGAGTTAAAAGCATGCACCACTGTGGGGGTATTGTGTTCCCCAAAATATTGTGTATGCTAATAAACTTATCTGGGGTCAGAGAACAGGACAGCCACAATATTAAACATGAGGATAGGCAGTGGTAGCATACGCCTTTAATCCTAGCATTCCAGAGGCAGAAATTCATGTGTTCAAGGATACACCCAAGCATGGTGACCCACGCCTTTAATCCCAGAAAGTCAGCCTTTAATCCCAGGGAGTGGTGGAAAGCAGAAAGATATATAAGGCGTGAGGACCAGAAACTAGAGGCTTTTGCCCTGGAGAGGCCTTTGGCCTGGAGAAGCCTTTGGCCTGGAGAAGAATGTGGCTGGTTAAGCTTTCAGGCTTCTAGCAGCAGTTCAGCTGAGACCCATTCTGGATGAGGGCTCGGGGCATCCAGTCTGAGGAAACAAGACCAGCTGAGGACCCAGCGAGGTGAGATAGCTGTGGCTTATTCTGTCTCTCTGACCTTCCAGTGTTCACCCCAATACCCGGCTCAAGTTTGATTTTATTAATAAGAACTTTTTAAGAATCATGCTACACACCACTATGCTGGGCTGACTTTTTATAACATTTTAAGGGAGTAAATTATATAGAGAAATATATCTAGTCTTAGAAATTAGTTGCACCAGAAATTGAAATCACATTCTGAAATCACAATTGAAATGGAGATCTAGGTTGTAAAAGCTACCAATCTTATACACTGGCTTGTGAATAATGCTACAATAAAGAGTGCGGATAACCTGGTGAAATGATTATCTCAGTTGTTGCGGAGACAAGGCCTCATTTCTGCAATCTAGGCTGGTCTAGAACTTTAGGTCCCTGCATCTGCCCCTGCCCCTGCCCCTGCCCCTGCTTCTGCCTCCCCACTAGTGCTGGTATTCCACGCAGATTATTTCCGTTTTAGAACTGTATCTACTCTGGAACTCTTTTTTATATTACTACTTGTTGTGTCTCTAGCACGTTGTGTCTCTAGCACGTTGTGTCTCTACCATTTAACTTCATTTTTAACATCAATAAAATCAAAGAAGTACTCCAAACTCATAGAGCAGACAACTTAAATCCAACTGTCTGTTGTTCACGAGTCACTCGATTTTCTAAACAAAGTCTTTTGTAACCAAAAGAGTAAGCACAAACAGAAAGCATTTGTGTACTTGTATAAAAATCATGTCTTCTTTACTATGGTTGTGATAAACACCATGACTGAAAGCAACTCATGGAGGAAATGGTTTATTTCAGTTTACTACACTCAGGTCACACTCCATCACTGAGGGAAATCAGGGCAGGAATTCAAGCAGAGCAGGAACCTAGAACAGGAACGGAAGCAGAGGCCATGAAGGAACATTGCTTACTGTCTTGCTCTCCCACAGGAAAGCAGAATTTAACAGAAAGTGCACAAAATATCAAAACTGAAGACCTAAATCCATGTTTTGAAATCTGTCACTGATAACATATGTAACTCTGTGGGAATCACGTTCTACATGGCAATTTTTAAAAATTTATAGCTTTACTTTTATTTTATGAATGTTTTGCCTGCATGTATCGCTAACTGGAGGGCCAGCCTCCAGCAGCCCAGGGTATGAAAAGAAATCCACGAATGAGGCAAGGGATAGACCTTTTCTATCTGAGGGGTAAATAAGGAAATACACACTCTCTGATGATAACTTTCTCTTTTACTTCAACTTAAGAAATCTCTTTCTGAAAATTCCCTATCTCCACACAGCTACATTCTTTACATACAGATATATGTATATATATATATGTATATGTATATATCCCTTTAAATACATACATCTCTCTCCTGCACACCCATATATTTCTATACACAGTTCTATCTCTTTTTTACATAGCACCACATCTCTCTTTTATACACATTTCTTCTCCCTACACTACAGCATTTCTTCACATACTCCCTCATCATTCACTCATTCTTTACTCACTCAGTCTCTCACTCACTCATTCTCCTCTACTTCCACATCTCTCCCCTACATCTCTTTTCTATATAGCTTTACAAGCTCTCTCTTCTACATAGCTACTCACTTTCTACCCAGCTGTCTCTGCACACATAACCTGCTCTCTCATCACACACACACACACACACACACACAGACACAGACACAGAGACACAGACACACACACACACACACACACATCTGACACACACTCACTCTTCAACAGCCCAAAACTGGACAATTATATGCTACATTTTCAGGGTCTGATCCATTCTTATAACACACGATGAGTCACACAGTTTCTCTTAGGCTAGGGAGGTCACATTGACTGGCCATGAGTAATGCTTGGCCGTGCACGTAGCCTGAGTGTTCAGGGTTCCCAGACAGAAAATGACACTGAAATTCAGGACTTAACAATAAACGGTTAGTTGGCTGAACCTTGAGTGGTAGGGATACATGTAGGAAGTCAGTTACTGCAGGGGATTATGTCTACCAAAGTTGCTTTGTGTCTGACCTTGATTCAGCGGTAAACACCTGGGAATTTGTTCTTGTGCAGTCTCTGCAGGGGCAGCTAGTCTGTTTTGAATTTGTTTTGAAGTCTAAAATTAGCTGTCTTTGTGACTGAGAATACTGATACTTTCTTATGTCAGTTATGAAAAAGATCCTAGTATTATTTTTATTCATCAGAATTACACAGCTTAAGCAGATGTCATCTTCCTGACCACCCAGAGCTATATATGTGCCTAACAGATGGAATATTTTCATGAGATAAACACACAAACAATGGGAAAACACCCATAGCAGTTCTTAAGGAAGAAATATAGTGGCATGTGAGAAATTACAGACATGAGCAACTGGTCATTTACAGTCAGTAACTCCACAGCTTTGCCAGGTGGGGCTCCCCATCAGAAAGTCATTTGTCTGCTGGGTCTACCTGTTGAACACTAGTTGTCACCTGCTGTATACTCCCACGGCCTCTGGTAAGGCCATTGGTACCAGCAGCTCTCAGCATGCATGTATGTCTGTTTGCCCTGCATGCGTCTGGTCCCTGTGGAGGTCAGAAGAGGGCATCGGATCCCCTGGAACAGGAATCACAGGTGGCTGTGAGCCATGTATGGGAAATCAAATCTGGGTCCTCTACAAGTACAGTCAGTGCTCTTAACCTCTGAGCCACACATATCTCCAGGCCCACAATTTTTTTATATGACAAGACAGAAATATAAATGGAACCTACCTCAAAAGGTCCAAATTTATGTAAGAATAAATTAATGGTTAGAAAGGACTGTGAGCAAACCAGAAAAGATGTAAAGAAATGTTGTTTGTGATTTATGGTGAGTTCTGACCAAGACTAAACTACCTTACGAAAAGAAGGCAGTGATAAGTATAATGAAAGCAGCTACAACTCTCTGTCTGGGACTCAGGAAAGTCAAGACTATCCAGCATGTGTTAGTGCTGAGAAGGCTCAAACCTTATGCGCCTTATTCTTTTGTGGCTTCTTGGCAGAAAGGGCCACCCTTTACAAGATACCCAACAGGAACAATCGGGATGTGCACCACTTCAGGGGCTGGAGATGGGATACCATAGAACGAAGAATTGGTAAGCTACATATCCCCAGACCACAAACCATTTTCAGGGCTCCTATGCTTCCATCAGGCCTCAAGATTTAATAGCATCAATTCTTTCTTGAACAGACTGCAAACCGGAGGCAGCAGCTGGAAAGATAGCTTAGCAGTTTAATAGGCTTACTGCATTTAAGGAGAATGTGAGTTCGGTTCCCAGGACCTACACTGAAGCTCTCACTGCCTGCAGCTCCAGCTCCAGTGAATCCGCCGCCCTCTTCTGGCCTCCACAGTTACTGCACACACGCAATGTGCATACAAACAGGCATGCACACGCAAGCACGCACAAACAAGCATTCACGAACTCATGCATTAAAAGAAAAGAAAAGGAAAAAGGAGAAAAAGGCTAGAGCATGCATCCCAGTTGTTCCGGAAACCATAGACCACAAAAGAGAGATACTGGGTGTGGCCTCATGAAATATCCCGGAAACACAGCTCACTCCCCACCCACCCACACCCCCGCCCCCGCACGGGGAACTTTTTCTTGGCGGGCACAGCAAAGGAGCACGAGCACAGACATCACATCCGGCATCACATCCGGAAAAAGCAGCCTTCGAGAAGCCGAAGTTGCCTCGACCTGAGGGTAGCAGACAAGCTGAGTTTGCCATCAGATTTCGTTTGGCTTCCATTTGAGAGAGCATTCGGAGGACCTGCTAGCTGGTGGTGAGTGGGGGGTCAACTGGGACACCGTATTTTTCCACAGAGTTGGAGCAAGTTTGGATGTTGGAAAAAAATGGATTGCCGAATGGGTGTTTTGGGGAGGACTTCAAAACTCCTTAATCTGCCACTAAATTCAAACATTAGGGCGAGTATGGGGTGCTTTGCTCCTTTTCCTTATCCACATAATTTTGTCCTTGAAGAGAAACTTTCAGGTACTCTGCAGTTTTTCTGGTGGAGAGGGGAGTGTGACTGCTTTAACCAGCATTCTGACTTGTGTAGGCACAAAGCTAGAAGGTTCCTTCTGGAAGCTGGGTGGCTGATGGAGTCTGCATTTGATCCTTGCTTAAGACAGGTTCTGCTGGGTAGAAAACAGCAATGCAGATAAAATAGTACATATCAAACTTTAACCAGCATTAACCGTACACTGAGAGCCCCAGGGGATTGTACCTATGGCATGGATCCTAAGACCATATTGAAAGATTTATTTTATTTTTAATTCTGTGTGGGGGTATGTGCGCGTTGAGTATGGCCAGGGAGATCAGAGGCGTCGAATCACTCTGCTGTTTGAGAAACGAAGAGGTGTAAGTCGCCTATGTAGTTGTTGGAAGTGGAACTCGGGTGCTCAGGAAGAGCAGCAAGAGCTCATAACGGCTGAGCCATCTTTGGAGCCACAATAAATCATTTAAAAACAAAAAACAAAAAACCAGGAAGTGATCTTTTGCGTGGGGGGGTGTGACACGTGGGCGCACGTAGGCAGGCTCGCTCCTCTGACTTCACGCCCAATCCTGCCATCAAGCGCTTGCTCCGCCACCTTGTGCTCGGTAATTAGTTTGCTCCTTCTCATGTTTGCTGCTAATCACTCCGAGGTCAAACAACTTTCAGAAGGCAGTTCTCTGGGCTTTTTTGTTTGTTTTTCTTTTCTTTTTTCTTGTTTGTTTGTTTTCTGAGACGAGGTTTTTCTGTTTAACAGCCCTGGCTGTCCTGGATCTCTCTTTGTACAACAGGCTGGCCTCGAACTCAAGAGATCTCCCTGCCTCTGCCTCCCGAGTGTTGAAAATAAGGTGTGCACCACCACCACCTCTCTTCCTTTCTCTCTCTCTCTCTCTCTCTCTCTCTCTCTCTCTCTCTCTCTCTCTCTCTCTCGGTGTATGAGTGTTTTGCCTGCATCACTTGTTTTCTTCTGTGGAGACCAGAATTGGATCCCTTAGAAGTGGAGTTTTAGACAGTAGTTTGTCTGGTGTCATGTGGGTTTTAGGAATCGAACCTGGGTCCTTAGAGAGAATAGTGAGTGCTCTTAGGTGCCGAGCCATCTCTGCAGCAGTATTCTCTCCTACCATGTGAGTCCCAGAGATCTAACTCAAATTGTAAGGTTTAGTGGAAAGCCCCTTTACCCACTGAGCCATCTTTCCCGTCCCTCATAAGCCATTTCTAAAGATTTTTTCTTTTGGCAGATTCACATGCATGTGCCTCTCTGTGTGTTGGGGGAGGGGGCGTTGCCAGCAGAGTCCAGGGAGGTTATTGCATTCTTGCATCTTATAAGGCTGTTCTGAACTGCAAGGATGCTGGGAACTGAACTAGTATTCTTGTAGAGCAAAAATCACTCCTAACAACAGAACTGTCTTAACAGCCTCCCCTAAGCTTTTCCTTTTTGAGGCAGGGTCTCACTATGTAGCCCTGGCTATCCTGGAACTCACTGTATAGCCCAGGTTAGCTCTGAACGCACAGAGATTTGTGTGCTTCTGCATCCTAGGTGCTGTGTGCCACCATGCCTGGGCTTCATAAGTCAAATTTAACAATCTCATTTGTGATGTTTTCCAAAAAGGGGACGACAGTTCCTTAACACATGGCGTGATTATTTCTGACAAAATGTCTGGGTGTTACCCAGAGATAGGAATCAGAAACAGGAGAAGGAAGGGGAGCTTTTTCTCTCTCGTTCCTCTTCTGTTTTCTCTCTACCTAGCCTTCCTCAGAACCTATCCTCAGCAAGGATCCAATGCAGACTCCATCAGCCACCCAGCTTCCAGAAGGAACTTTCATTTTTCTTTGGTAATAAATGCCAAGTGAATATATCGTGTAATTTTTCTTCTCTTCTCCTCTCTCCTCTCTCTCCCCCGTATCTGCCCTTAGGAAGAAGATTTATTCATTTATTGGTTCTTACATCAAACCTGATGGTGCCTCATTTGTGAAAGGTGTATCAGTGTCTCCCAGAAAAGTAAAACTGTTCTAGCAAGTGACGATGAGTGAGGTGAAGGAAGATGGGTGCTTTAGCGCTCACATGGGGGGTGTGCAGAATAGTAATCTATCTATGCAAGACAGCTCAAACCAGAATAGGAATGATAGCTCACAAACCGAAAGTCATCCTCCGGAAAGTGCTCAGCAGCAGTTCCGGAACTTCTGCTACAATCAAGTACCTGGACCACTAGAGGCTGCCCGCAAGCTTCACGAATTATGCTTTCAGTGGCTGATGCCAGAGACCAACTCAAAAGAGCAGATCTTGGAAGCTCTGGTGCTGGAGCAGTTCCTGAGCATTCTGCCCCAGGCAATGAAGAACTGGGTGCAAAAGCATCTTCCACAGGATATCAACCAGGCCGTGGCTCTGGTCGAAACCTTTCAGACAGAGCCTGATGCAGTGCCCAACGAGGTAAGAGTAAAGATTCCTTGTAACGCACAATGACACAGATGAAAGTAGATGTGTCTTGGTTGGGAGTTATCAAGGAGTGAGATGATTTAGTCACGTTTCCTCCTTCCTTTAGAATGGCTAGCCGGGATCCAAAATCACATGCTGACAGTCACTCCATAAGGTCCAGAGTCCCTGGCAGAGTCTTTCATGGCCTTAAAGAGAAAAGGTTTGTTTTTCTCTTTTTAAGGCCAGGAATAGATGGTGGTGGGCCTGTTCTAGCAGATCTAAGAATACAAGTCTTGAGATGTTAGAAACAGAAAAATAAAAGGTAAGAAAGGTATGGGTAGGCAGATCTAAAACATATTAGGTACAGAGACTAAAGTAGAGGGTAGAGAGCAGACGCACAAATTAGACAACTTTGAGGAGACTACAAAAGAAGAAACATGGAAAGCAAAATAGAAACAAAGACACTGAAGAAAAATGCCCACAGAGAGGTAGAGGGAATCTAGATGCTGAGGGTAGTATCCTCTAAAGAAAACACACCCCTGAGCTGAGAGGAAAGGACCTCCACTCTTCTCTCCTAGTGGCATGTTCTTGGTGCTGCTAGTGAGTGGGGAACCAAGACACACCCCCAGGTGACAGGAGCACATTACCTCTCTACAGGAGCTAACCTAATGTGGAGGCCCAGAAAGGTTTCCTAGTGAGATCTGAGCTTGCTTTAGCCAGCAGGGCTGCATTAGAGGATTGCTTGACCATGTGTGTGGTTACTAGGTGATTGGAAGTATCTACTCTTAGCTGAGGTAGCAGGAGGTCTTTAGCTCCACCCCTTGGCATTCCTATAATAGCCCTTTAGAAGAGACAGGAGGGGCCACTGGATAAGGATCCAGGCCCTCCCAAGGTTATCCTGTGTTTCTGTTTCTCTCCCCTTTATATTTCTATCTTAATTTCTTATCCATCACCCCTCAAGATTACCCTGGGGAAAAATGTGGAAGCCAGTCTCCCAGCTGGCCTCCCACAACCTAAGAATACAGGGCAGACTTTATTTTTGGTGTCTTCTTGTAACCAAATCATGTAGAGAGAGGTTGGAACTCATCCCTGTCTTCATTTTTCTCTTTGCTTCATTCCCTTTCACCTACCAAAGCTTTCCTTCCTTGCTTATAGAGAGATTTAAAAATTGAGCTGACAGAAAAACCTTTTAAGTTCCGTGTCTTATCTTTTACATAAAAGGAAAAGAGAAAATCACTTCATGAGGGTCAGAGTCAAGAAAGGAAATGATGCCAGGCTTTGGCAGCACATACCTTTAATCCCAGCACTGGGGAGCAGAGGCAGGTGGATCTCTGTGAGTTCGAGGCCAGCCTGGTCTACAAAGCACATTCAGGACAGCCAGAGGAGTTACACAGAGAAACCCTGTCTTGACAAACTACAAAAAAGCAAATGATGAAGGCAGCTTGAGAGCAACCACCAGTGTGCTCAACACAATACTGGTCATGTCTTGAGCTGTGGCTGTGTACGTAGGCATGGAAGCTGCTGGGTAGAAGGGCTGGAAGAAGTCAGCTTGCTTTTTGTTATTGTTTCATTTTATCCTAACTCATCTTTTCCAGGCAGCCTCATTTCTGCTTTTTCCTTCTGCTAAGACCCATAGTGCCCACTAGGTATTCTGGGGTTTGTTAGACCTTAATGCTTTCCAGGCAACTAGATTTGGAACGATGAGAATGGGGATTGGATATTTCTCAGGCTATTTACTGATCCACTTGGCTCCTTCCTGTCACTTCCGTTTCTCCACCCAAATTCTACAGTGCTAGTTTCTTCAGTATGCAACCTACCATGTGATTCAGAGGCAGGTGACCACACAGCTTTTGCAGTGCTAGTACTAAACTCAAACCCATTCTCTTCTTCAGGGCTTGTTGACATTTGAAGATATAGAGATGCATTTTTCTAAGGAGGAGTGGTGTTCACTGGATCCTTCTCAGAAGACACTCTACAGTGATGTAATTCTGAACATCTACAAGATGGCCACCTCTCTAGGTAATGATACAACTGCCTCCCCTTTGTGTATAAGTTGTATAATGTGGCCTGTGTTTATGAAAAATGCACGCTATGAGAAAGCCCCTTTCGGACTATAATTGAGTTAGATCGCTTCTTATCTGTTGAATCCAGGAGATCTCTCTATCTTCTGGATTCTGATGTTTTGCCAGATGTTCGGCTTCCAGTTACTTATCTCTGTTAAAATACTGTTTTATCCTTCTGCAGAATGAAATTTTTTAATTTTAGTGATGATCAATTTCTCCTGTTGGAGTATATGGTTTTGCCATGAAGGCTAGAACTCTTAACTCCCTTAGCTATAGATAACTATAAGTTTTCCAAAATCCTTTTTTTTGTTTTTCCATATAAGTCCACATTATTTTGAATTAATTTTATAGACAATATGAAGTTGAGTTTAAGGCTAATTGTTTTACCTATAGGTATTAGCATTATTCATGGTTCTCTAGAGGAATAGAACTTATAGAGTAGATGAATGCATACATACATATCTATGCATTGTGTTATATATACATATATGATGTACTTTTATTAGAATGGCATACAGGCTGTGGTCCTGGTAGTTCAAGAGTGGCTGTCTACCAATGGATAGTCTAAGAACCCGACAGTTGTTCAGTCCATGGCACTGGATGTCTCAGCTGGTCTTCAGTCTACACTGAATCCCAAAGGAGGGAGCTCCAATGCTGGTGAAGGAATGGACTTGCCAACAAGAGTAATAGCAAAAGGCAAAGAGGGCAAGCTTCCTTCTTCATGCCCTTCATATAGGATGCCAGCAGAAGGTGTGGCCCAGATTAGAGTCGGGGCTTCCCACTGAAAGATCTGGGTTGAAAGTGGGTCATTCCGGCTGGAGAGATGGCTCAGTGGCTAAGAGCATCTGGCTGCTCTTCCAGAGGTCCTGAGTTCAATTCTCAGCAACCACATGGTGGCTCACAACCATCTGTAATGAGATCTGGCGCCCTCTTCTGGTCTGCAGGCAAACATGCAGACAGAACACTATACATAATAAATAAATAAATCTTTAAAAAAATGGGTCATTCCATTTCAAATGATTTAATTAAGAAAAACAATCCCTCACAGGTGTGCCATGTGGGTTTTTGCTAATTCCAGTTTTAATCAAGTTGAACACCAAGAATAGCCATTATGGTGTCCAGTTGCATCAGCATCATTTATTGAAAGTTCTGCCCTTCCTCCATTGAATTTCTTATGTGTTTTGTGTGAAAAAGTAGTTGGCTTCAGTCCTCAGCTCCGGAAAAAAAAAGTAGTTGGCAATTTGTATACATTTGTCCAGACTGTTGTTTGTTTGTCTGTCTGTGACTATTGAACTCTCTTACTGTAGCTGTATAATAAGCCTTCATATCTATTGTGCAGAATTTTTCCCACATCCTTCTTCTTTGTCACCATTCTTCTAGCTGTGATGGGAGAAATGGCTCAATGGTCAACGTACTTGTTGCTCTTCCAAAGGACCAGAGTTCAGCTCACAGCACCCAAGGTTGCTCACAAACTGCCTGTAACTCCACCTTTTCTGGTCTCCTTGGGCACTACACACATGTGACACTCACACATACACAAACACACACACACAAACACAAATACACACACAAACACACACACAAAATAAACAAATGAATGAATGAATAAAATCTTTTAAAAAGAAAAGTGCTTTCTAGCTATTGTGTAGCCTGGGCTTTGTATATAAGTTTTATTTTAATTATAGTAACTCAGAGACACAAACATTTTATAAATATGTGAATTCAAAAAGACTGAAGGTAAGTTTGGAGTAGCTGAAGGGACCCAAGCAATGATGTCACTGGTGGAATCAATAGGGTTTGCTACCATTACTTTAAAATTCTGTATGGAAAATGGAGAATACTTCCAGCAAATACAAAGTCTTGATTGCACAAAAATGCAATAGCTGAAAAACTACCAATCTGTTAAACTTAAGGAATGCACTAAATTATTTCAGTATAGCTCTAAAAATCTCCACATTGTTATTAATGAGTTTACTTGCTTCTAGGTTAGAAAAAAATTCAAAGTCTGATTTTTCTATGCTATAACAAAAATCTTTGAAATGTTTTGACCCTTTTAACAGAATGTTAGTGACATAAACGTATTTAAATAACTTTTACATAAACACTAGGCCAATGTATACCTGAAATACATACCCTCTTAGAAGATACAAGAAATGCTGACAATCTATAAGAACCTTACTCCTCCTGATTCACATATAAAACAATAAATACTCTTACTATGCTTGTGATGTTTAAATACAGGGCTAGTCAATTTCTCCTGGTGATGATATACACTCACATTCTCATCAAATTTTAGAATTTCCATTTTCTTTCATTCTTTTCTTTATTCCTCCTTTCCAGGGGGAATAGCCCTGTGTGGATATGTACTGGTGGCCTGAAGGCTGTTCGCTCTTTTCTCTCTTATTAAGAGATCTAGGCTGGGTAGTGGTTGCACATGCTTTTAATCTCAATACTTGGGAGCCAGAGGCAGGTGGACCTCTGTGAGTTCAAAGGCAGACTGGCTTAAAGAGCTAGTTGCAGGATAGTCAAGGCTGTTACACACTGAAACCCTGTCTCAAAAAAACAAAAATAAATAAATAAGTAAATAATGAATAAATGAATAAATAAATAAATAAATAAGAGGAGATAATTTTTTATTTGTGTGTGCTTGTCTGTGTGAATGTTTTTGAGAATGCCCATTGAGGCTGAAGAATGCATTGGACTCCTTGGAACTGGAGGCATCTGTGTGCAGGACTGGGACTGAGGTCTCATGATTGAGCAGCAAGTGCTCTTAACATAGGAGCTATCTCTCCATCCCTGGTCCCATCTTTCTGATTATTTCCTCCCAACCTGCTGTTTGTAAAGCTTTAAGGGATCTTTACTAACATTCTGTTCTAGTTTTTTTTTTAATTTTCATTTCTTTGTTTTGTTTTGTTTGTTTTATGGGTTTTTTATTTTTAGTTTTACCAGTCTTTATTTTTCTGCCTTTCCATCTTCCTTTCTGTGGTACTTTGAAAGAGAATGGTCCCCATAGGCTCATATGTTTAAATACTTGGTCTCAGTTAGTGCAACTGTTTGAGAAGCTTTAGAAGGTGCGGCCTTGTAGGAGTAGGTGCAGCCTTCTTTGTTGGAGGAGGTGAGTCACTGGGGGTGAGCTTTGAGGTTTCAAATGCCCATACTAGGTCCAGTCCCTCCCTCCCTGTCTCTTTCTGTCTCTGTCTCTCTCTGTCTGCATCTGTCTGTGTCTCTCTTTGTCTATGTCTGTCTGTCACCCTCCATCTCTGTCTCCTTCCCTCCCTTGCTCCCTCCTTCCCCGTCTCTTCCTCTCTCTCTCCCTCAGGATGTTAAGCTCTCAGCTACTTCTCCAGCACCATGCCTTTCTGCTCCCCACCATTGTGAGAATGGACAAAGCCTCTGAAACTGTAAGCAAGCCCTAGATTAACTTCTTTCTTTTGTAAGAGTCACTGCCACCATGGTGTCTCTTCACAACAGTAGAAGAGTGACTAAGACACTTTGCCTCCCTTTGTACAATTTTCAGTTCAAATACATGTAAATCTTTCTGGAAACCTGGCACTTCCAGCGGCTGCAGTAGTTTCCGCTTCTCTTTCCTTGAGCTCCTTGTCAATTCTCAACAATTCTTCCTGTTCATTTCTTTAGCAGTTTGTAACTTTCTAGAATAAAATCCACTGAACTCTTTCTGTTGCTTTCTTGGCTTTCTCTTCTTACTTTAGCTAGGACACATTTTGTAGAAAGTTCTGTACTCTTCTGAGTTTTATCCAAGCTTCAACTGTATCTTTCTGTTGCTTCCTATGTTCGTTTTGCTTTGATCATCTTCCAAGTTATTGGTAAAAATATATTGTATCTTTTCTTTAAGGTTTTTATGTCCTTTTGATGCATTTTGGTTTTCCAATTCTGAATGGACTTTTTCCTTTCTTCTCAAGACAGAAACTGTAGGCAGCATTTATCTTCTTCTGTTTTCCCAGGCTGATACCCTAGAGCTTGTCCCATGAATTCTGGCTTCCCTTGATAGTTTTTTCCTCTCACCTTCACAAAGTTGTAGTAGTCATAATAATCCCAGGCCCTTGTTCTCCACCCATTGGCAAAAAAATTCTCGAGAATTGATACTTCTTCCAGAAGAGTACTGTGTGTGCCTTTGCTGGAGGTCTCCCTGAAAGCTTTCTCTGTTCTGAATTATTTAGAACTCATGGGCCAATTTTTCTTGGTTTGGCGCTTGCCTTACTTAGGATTTCTATTGCTATAGTAAACACCATAACCAAATGGCACTTAGGGAGGAAAGGGTTTATCTCATCTTAACATTTCAGTGAAGTCAGGGCAGGAACTCAAGCAGGCAGGAACCTGGAGGCAGGAACTGAAGCAGAGACCATGGAGGAGTGCTGCTCACTGGCTTGCTCAGCTTGCTATCTTATATAACTTAAGTTCATGTGCCCAGAGTTGGCATTGCCCATAGTGGGCTGGACCCTCCCACATAAACCCGCTAATCAAGAAAATTCCATAGAGATTTGCCTATTGGCAACCTGATGGAGGCGTTTTCTCAATTGGCTTTTCTCCTCCCAGATAACTCTAGCTTGTGTCAAGTTGATAAAAAAAAAACCCAAACAGGACAGTGTTCAAGTCTTTATAAAACAAGATATTTATATATCAACCTTTGTGCTGTTTTAAAAATGTTCTTTACATTTATAATTACTTATTTTGGTTTTCTGAGCTTTGCAATAAAATGGGGTGTAGGTGTCCATCATTTAACTGATATTAAAGTTTCTGTATGTTGCTGTGTATTTTATCCACCTCCTGTTAGAACTATGCTTCCTATTTCCTTGCTGTTCATCAATTTGTTTTCTAGGATTCCATACTGTGCTTAGTTCTCAAGTCCTTTTTTTGTGTCTGAGAGATTCTCAGTTGATAAAGTGTTTGACACACAAGGATGAGGACCTGAATTAGATCCCCACACATAAAAAAGTCAGGTATGATGGCATGAATTTGTATTAACAGCACCAGGGAGGTGGAGATGAGTGGATCTCCAGGGCTCACTGACCAGCCAACCTCATTTTCTTGGTGGGCTCCAGAGTCAGCAAAGGATCCTGTCTTAAAATCCACAAGGTGGATGACCATGAAGGGTTACCTTATATCCTGCACACACACACACACACACACACACACCAAAGCAAAGTACTGCATATTTTATGGTAAAACTTGATCTTTCAATATGTCCTGTTGTGCATATGAATTGGGCTGTTCTGAATTTCTGCTTCTGCTTTGAAGATGAAAAGTCAAGCTCTACCTGAATTACTAAACTGCCAGCATTGTGATGTGGTAGTGGTGCCACTCTCATTCTGTTTCTGGTGGTCTCACCAGATTCAGCCTCCCATACAGCTGCAGCAGTGGCCACTGCACCCACCATGACTGTCCTAGAGGACATGCTTACTCACTCAACTCCCCTGCTGTGACTGTTATGCCAGGGGAGTTGCTCCCTTATCACTCAAGACTGCTCCCTAATTAGGTGGGAGGGGCATGTATAAATTCTACAGTAAGTTTAGTTAGGCCTCTAAGACATTTGATTGAGATTTCACTAAAAATTTCATTAAACATATACATTTGTTTGAAGAGTATTGATACCTTCAATGTGATGTCTCCTCTGCTCCCTGAATGTGATGTATCTCAGTTTAGGTGTTCATTGATTTCTTTCATCAACTTTTAATCATTTTCAGGGTGTAGATTCTCTTCATATCTTGTGAAATATGTGCCTCAGCTTTTCCCATTGCAGCAACAGCAAGGATGCCAGTTTTAATTTTGATTTCCTCATTACATCACTTTATAAATGAATGCATGGACTTTTATTTTTGGATCTCGTATCTTGTAATCAGAGTGAACTCCCTACAAGTACTTGTATTTTTAGATTTCTTGGGCAAACTCAGGATTTTCCTTGTAAGCAACCATTCTCAATGCCTTTTTTTTTGTCTTGACTTAATTGCATTAACTTCAACTTCCTGTTTTTAGTATGGGGGTTTTGTTGCTTTTTTACAAAGCTGATAAAATTTTCTACATTTATGAGTGTTTTTTTGATCCTGAATGATTATGTGATTTTGTCATATCCTTTTTTGTGAATTAATAGGAGCATTTGAATTTCATGTCTTTTCATCATTTAAGACAGATTCTCACTGTGTGTCTCAGGCTGGGCTTGAACTCCTGATTCTCTTCTTTTCATCTCCAAAGTTCTGATGTTCCAAGTATATGTAGTCATGCCACGCTTATCTTTCTGTAGTGTCTCAGTTTTGTAGCACACAGAGAGAGACAGAGACAGAAAGAGAACCTGCCTGACTTGGATTTTGAAACCTCAAAGCCCCCCTCCAGTAACACTTCTCCTCCAACATGGCCATGCTTCCTAATCGTTCTTAAACAGTTTTGCTCCCTGGTATCAAAGCAGTCTAATATATGAGCCTGTGGGGGAGATTCTCATTCAGACCACTGCATGCCCTCTATTCCTTTCTTCCGGGACGGCAATTTGAGACAGAGTTGTGCAGTGTGGCCCATTATGCTCATGAGTCTCCCTCCGAGTGTCTCCCTGGTGCTGAGATTACAGTCTTGTACAACAAAGCCTGCGTGGATTTTGTGCTTCTTGTTAGCCCTTCGGGTCTTGTAGTTTCTCTTGTCGGTCTTGGTAGTGACTTATTACTCCTGCTAGTGTGTTTTGAAAAGTAGCATTTTATTTGATTATGATGTCCATTTTCATTGTTAGAATTTCATCTGCTCACATTGGTTAAGGCCTAATTTGCTTTTTGCAAGTTTCTTGAGGAGGGAACTTAAAGATTATTGCCTTGTGAACTTTCTTTTCTAGTGTAAGCACTTAAGGCTAGATGTATTCCTTGACCACTTCCTTAACTGTACTCTATGTATTTTGATGGAGTTTAACTTCATTTTCATTCAGATCTAAGTATATTACAGTTTCTTTTGAGGGTTTTCTTTAAACCACACATTATTTGTAAGCATACTGCTTCTGTGTCTCTAAGTTTTACCATTTCTGGTTTTGCTTTCTAGTTTGAGTACACCTTTGTCAGATTTGCCCTTCACCCATGTTACAATTTTCTTAGTTCTTAGTCAGATAAGTGACTTTTCATTACATTCTGATAGTTTTATCTATTACAATAAGAGAGCTCCGGTCCTATTTATGTATGCTATTTTAGCAGACACCCACCCTGCCTAAGTTCAACATGTAGGGTGTTAGTTACGTTTATGTGGCTTTCTTACATGATTTTTGTTTTCAGAGGCCTTGTGGCATTAATTTTGTATCTTTTGGTTCCTCCAACACTGCTAGATCAACCATGGGTTCTGGATGATGCTGTCTGAGGGCATGCGTTTCCCTAGGCCAGATGTATCACCGTGGAAGGGGAATCTCAACATAGGGAGGAAAAGGCTTCCTAAGCCAGCTCACTAGTTAGAGCTGAGTCTCTCCTGCTAGTTCTGCTTCTTCACTTTCAGAGCTCTTGTGGAAAGAAAATATCCCAGGCCTGCGATGTTAATGATACTTCTTGTTCATTGGCCTTTATGCAACACCAGCTCTCTAGATGGAGCTGTTTATACATGTTATTATCTCTCAGCTTCTTATGGGAAGTTTCCATGCTGGGGTGGAATGCAAGTACACTCCCCAGTCTGCTTATTGTGACAGATTCCAGGAGGGTCCTTTTCAGAGTTGTGTCTGGTTTGCGTGATATCTGTCTTTAAACGGTTTCACACTCAGTCTGAGAAAGGGGTAAGTCTATCTAGGCAGCCTTCTGCAGATAGTTTTGGGGTTGGAAAATACTGGGTTTGAGATTCTGCTTTCTTTTGGGTGTTTGGGTGTGTTATCACTTGCTGTGGTTTGTTTGTTTGTTTGTTTGTTATTTCTTTCTGAAATTCTTGAGTCCTAGGCCTTTTTGCCATCTCTCCGCTTTTTATAATTTCCTTTTGTAATTTCCGGCAGCATTGAATGGGCTTTTTGCTGTACCTAGCAGAGTGGATCAAGGGACTATGGATCTATACCATTTTTCCAGCCTAGGCTACAAACACTAGTTTATGTATTTCTTTAAAGTTATTGTTATCGACCATCCTCTCTTGTCCTTTACATTTTCTTTGCTATGAAACACCTGACTGATGCTTTTCTTTATATGAACAGGGTTAAAGCCTGGAAATGACTTGGGAAATGATCAGCCTGTATCTGCCTCTACATCAGAAATAGAAGCAAGACAATCAAAAGTATCAAAGGCCAGAAAGAAAGCTGCCCAGAAAAAACCCAACAGGAAAAGCCATGCAGATACACGCAGGGTGCAGGAACATGATCAGGCCCTTCCAGGGAGGAAAAGAACGTTAGCTTCAGTTTGTAAACAATGGCAACAAAAACGTTTTAAATGTCAGGAGTGTGGGAGAGGCTTCAGAGTTCCTTCTGAGCTTGCTAGGCACCATAGAGTTCACACCGGAGAGAAGCCTTTTCCATGTCAGCAGTGTGACCATAGCTTCAGGTGGAAGTCAGATCTCAAAATGCATATTCTGTCACACCAAGGAATAAAGCTATATAAGTGCTCCTGGTGCCAGAAAAGCTTTACTCATAACACAAACTTACATACACACCAAAGAATTCATACAGGAGAGAAACCCTTTAAGTGTCTGGAATGTGGGAGCGCATTCATTCAGAAATCTCACCTCCTTAACCACCGGGTAGTCCACACTGCTGAGCAGCCCTATGCATGTAGCCTGTGTGAGAGAAAGTTTAACAGGAAGTCAAGCCTTCTCAGACACCAGAACATACATGGTCAGGTAAACAGCTAGAGCCACCAGTCAGAGGGAAAGGAGCACAGTGCAGTGAAAGAGTGTAGAAATGTTTCCCAATAAGCATCGGTTTCCCAATAAGCATCGGTTATGAGCAGGAAATTTGGGAGAGCCATGTTTTGTAGCACAGAAAGGAATCTATATTGCTCCCCACTCCCAGCACTTGGTTTTCAGTGTTTGCCACAAAATTGCCATTACTCGATATGTTGTGAATAAAGAATGAAAACTTGGTTGTCCACATGTCTGTAGTTATGTAGTTATCCTCGGGTGTCAGGTGCCGTGACCCTGCACTCATTCTTCAAACTTCCTCACAGGAGACATAAAGCGCCATTGCAGACCCTGTGAAGTGAGTTCAGGGAGAATTACTATGTGAGGGACATCTTCAGCACCTCTGATTTCAGTCTCCATAGAAAACCAAGCTCGAGAATCAGGGACATTTACTCATGAACAGGAAGTGAGGGTTAGTGTTTTCCCTAGCATAAGGGTTCCCAATGTCGTTGTTCTCCCGAGATCTTACTACTATTGTGTTCTTTTAAGAAGTTTGGAGAGCAAGACAAGACCTGAAAGCCAACATAAACCTAAGAACCTTATAAGCATTTGCACTCCTCTTGCAATTCTCTATGTGCACAGTTCTCTGTATACATAGTTGTCTGTGTGCACAGTTCTCTGTGTGCAGAGTTCTCTCTGTGTGAACAGTTCTGTGTGTGTGTGCACAGTTCTCTCTGTGTGCACAGTTCTATGTGTGTGCACAGTTCTATGTGTGCACAGTTCTCCGTGTGTGCACAGTTCTCCGTGTGTACACAGTTCTCTGTGTGTGCACAGTTCTCTGTGTGCTCAGTTCTCTCTGTGTGCACAGTTCTCTGTGTGCACAGTTCTCTGTGTGCACAGTTCTCTCTGTGTGCACAGTTCTCTCTGTGTGAACAGTTCTCTCTGTGTGCACAGTTCTGTCTTTGTGCACTCTTCTCTCTGTGTTCACAGTCCTCTACGTGTGCACAGTTCTCTCTGTATTCACAGTTCTCTCTGTGTGCGCAGTTCTCTCTGTGTGCACAGTTCTCTCTCTGTGCACAGTTCTCTGTGGGTGCACAGTTCTCTCTGTGTGCAGAGTTCTCTGTGTGTGCACAGTTCTCTGTGTACATAGTTCTCTCTGAGTGCACAGTTCTCTGTGTGCACAGTTCTCTCTGTGTGCACAGTTCTCCCTGTGTGCACAGTTCTCTCTGTGTGCACAGTTCTTTCTGTGGGCACAGTTCTCTGTGTGCACAGGTTTCTCTGTATGAACAATTCTCTGTGTGTGCACAGTTCTCTGTGTGCACAGTTCTTTTTTGTGTGCACAGTTCTCTGTATGCACAGTTCTCTCTGTGTGTGCACAGTTCTCTGTGTGTGCACAGTTCTCTCTGTGTGCACAGTTCTCTCTGTGTGCGCAGTTCTCTCTGTGTGCACAGTTCTCTCTGTGTGCACCGATCTCTCTGTGTGAACAGTTCTCTCTGTGTGCACAGTTCTCTCTGTGTGCACAGTTCTCTCTGTGTGCAGTTCTCTCTGTGTGCACAGTTCTCTGTGTGTGCACAGTTCTCTCTGTGTGCACAGTTCTCTCTGTGTGCAGTTCTCTCTGTGTGCACAGTTCTCTGTGTGTGCACAGTTCTCTCGATGTGCACAGTTCTCTGTTTGCACAGTTCTCTCTGTGTTCACAGTTCTCCCTGTGTGCACAGTTCTCTTGTGTGCAAGTTCTCTGTGTGTACAGTTCTCTCTGTGTGCACAGTTCTCTCCGTGTGCACAGTTCTTTCTGTGCTCACAGTTGTCTGTGTGCACAGGTCTCTCTGTATGCACAGTTCTCTGTGTGCTCAGTTCTCTGTGTGCACAGATCTCTCTCTGTGTACACAGTTCTCTCTGTGTGCACAGTTCTCTCTGTGTGCACTGTTCTCTGTGTGCACAGTTCTCAGTGTGCACAGTTCTCTCTGTGTGCACAGTTCTCTGTGTGCACAGTTCTCCGTGTGTTCACAGTTCTCTTTGTGTACACAGTTCTCTGTGTGTGCACAGTTCTCTGTGTGCTCAGTTCTCTCTGTGTGCACAGTTTTCTGTGTGCACAGTTCTCTGTGTGCACAGTTCTCTCTGTGTGCACAGTTCTCTCTGTGTGCACAGTTCTGTCTTTGTGCACTGTTCTCTCTGTGTTCACCGTCCTCTACGTGTGCACAGTTCTCTCTGTACTCACAGTTCTCTGTGTGTGCACAGTTCTCTGTGTGTGCACAGTTCTCTGTGTGCACAGTTCTCTATGTGTGCACAGTTCTCTATGTTTGTACAGTTCTCTCTGTGTGCACCGTTCTCTCTGTGTGCACTGTTATCTCTGTGTTCACAGTCCTCTGTGTGTGCACAGTTTTCTCTGTGTGCACAGTTCTCTGTGTGCACAGTTCTCTGTGTGTGGACAATTCAGTGTGCACATTTCTCTGTGTGTGCACAATTCTCTGTGGGTGCACAGTTTTCTGTGTGTGCACAGTTCTCTGTGTGCACAGTTCCTTGTGTGTGCACAGTTCTCTCTGTGTGCACAGTTCACTGTGTGTGCAAAGTTCTCTCTGTGTGCACAGATCTCTCTGTGTGAACAGTTCTCTCTGTGTGCACAGTTTTTTGTGTGTGCAGTTCTCTCTGTGTGCACAGTTCTCTGTGTGTGCACAGTTCTCTGTGTACATAGTTCTCTCTGTGTGCACAGTTCTCTCGATATGCACAGTTCTCTGTGTGCACAGTTCACTCTTTGTGCACAGTTCTCCCTGTGTGCACAGTTCTCTCTGTGTGCAAGTTCTCTGTGTCTGCACAGTTCTCTCTGTGTGCAGAGTTCTTTCTGTGCTCACAGTTCTCTGTATGCACAGGTCTCTCTGTATGCGCAGTTCTCTCTGTGTGCACAGTTCTCTGTGTGCACAGTTCTCTCTCTTTGTACACAGTTCTCTGTGTTCACAGTTCTCTCTGTGTGCACAGTTCTCCCTCTTTGTACACAGTTCTCTGTGTTCACAGTTCTCTCTGTGTGCACAGTTCTCTGTGTGCAAAGTTCTCTCTGTGTGCACAGTTCTCTGTGTGCACAGTTCTCTGTGTGTGCACGGTTCTCTGTGTGCACAGTTCTCTGTGTGTGCACAGTTCTCTGTGTGTACACAGTTCTCTGTGTTTGCACAGTTCTCTGTGTGCTCAGTTCTCTCTGTGTGCACAGTTCTCTGTATGCACAGTTCTCTGTGTGTGGACAGTTCTCTCTGTGTGCACAGTTCTCTCTGTGTGCACAATTCTCTCTTTGTGAACAGTAGTCTGTGTGCACAGTTCTCTGTGTATGCACAGTTCTCTCTGTGTGCACAGTTCTCTCTGTGTGCACAGTTCTCTGTGTGCACAGATGTCTGTGTGTGCACAATTCTCTCTGTGCACAGTTCTCTGTGTATGCAGAGTTCTCTCTGTGATGCACAGTTCTCTCTGTGTGCACAGTTCTCTCTGTGTGCGCAGTTCTCCCTCTGTATGCACATTTCTCTCTGTGTGCACAGTTCTCTGTGTGTGCACAATTCTCTGTATGCACATTTCTCTCTGTGTGCACAATTCTCTGTGTGCACAGTTCTCTGTGTATGCACAGTTCTCTCTGTGTGCACAGTTCTCTCTGTGTGCACAGTTCTCTCTGTGTGCGCAGTTCTCCCTCTGTATGCACAGTTCTCTCTGCATGCACATTTCTCTCTGTGTGCACAATTCTCTGTGTGCACAGTTCTCTGTGTGTGCACAATTCTCTGTATGTACATTTCTCTCTGTGTGCACAATTCTCTGTGTGCGCAGTTCTCCCTCTGTATGCACAGTTCTCTCTGTGTGCACAGTTCTCTCTGTGTCCACAGTCCTCTGTGTGTGCACAGTTCTCTTTGTGTGCACAGTTCTCTCTGTGTGCACATTTCTCTGTGTGTGCACAGTTCTCTGTGTGTGCACAGTTCTCGGTGTGCACAGTTGTCTGTGTGAACAGTTCTCTATGTGCACAGTTCTCTCTGTGTGTGCACAGTTCTTTCGGTGTGCACAGTTTTCTCTGCGTGCACAGTTCTCTGTGTGCACAGTTCTCTGTGTGTGCACAGATCTCTGTGTGCACAGTTCACTGTGTGTGCACAGATCTCTGTGTGTACACAGTTCTCAGTGTTTGCACAGTTCTCTGTGTGCTCAGTTCTCTCTGTGTGCACAGTTCTCTGTGTGCACAGTTCTCTGTGTGTGGACAGTTCTCTCTGTGTGCACAGTTCTCTCTGTGTGCACAGTTCTCTCTTTGTGCATAGTTGTCTGTGTGCACAGTTCTCTGTGTATGCACAGTTCTCTCTGTGTGCACAGTTCTCTCTGTGTGCAATTTCTCTGTGTGTGCAGAGTTCTCTCTTTGTGCCCAGCTCTCTCTGTGCGCAGCTATCTCTGTGTGCACAGTTCTCTCTGTGTGCAGAGTTCTCTGTGTGCACAGTCCTCTGTGTGTGCACAATGCTCTGTATGCACATTTCTCTCTGTGTGCACAGTTCTCTCTGTGTGCACTGTTCTTTCTGTGTTCACAGTCCTCTGTGTGTGTACAGTTCTCTCTGTGTGCACAGTTCTCTCTGTTTGCACATTTCTCAATGTGTTCACAGTCCTCTGTGTGTGCACAGTTCTCTCTGTGTGCACAGTTCTCTCTGTGTGCACCCTTCTCTCTGTGTGTGCACAGTTCTCTGTGTGTGCACAGTTCTTGTGTGTGCACAGTTCTCTCTGTGTGCACAGTTCTCTGTATACACAGTTCTCTGTGTTTGCACAGTTCTCTCTGTGTGTACAATTCTCTGTGTGCACAGTTCTCTCTGTGTGTACAGTTCTCTCTGTGTGTACAGTTCTCTCTGTGTGCACAGTTCTCTCTGTGTGCACATTTCTCTCGGTGTGCACAGTTCTTTCTGTGTGCACAGTTGTCTAGGTGTGCACAGTTCTCTCTGTGCAGAGTTGTCTGTGTGCTGAGTTGTCTGTGTGAACAGTTCTCTGTGTGCACAGTTCTCTCTGTGTGCACAGTTCTCTGTGTGTGCACAGTTCTCTGTGTGTGCATAGTTCTCTGTGTGCACAGTTCTCTGTGTGCACGGTTCTCTGTGTGTGCA
>CABHPH010162729.1:1003-19872 GCA_902168325.1 Peromyscus nudipes
TGGGTTTTAGAATTCATGGGGGGGGGGGGGACTGATATGCAAATTCAACTTTCCTCTATTAGTTTATTTTAGTGCAGGGCCCCAGATGTGTGTAACTGGAGAACATTCTAACCAGAACTGTTCTTTCTATTGCCTTTGATTGAGAGGCAGCAGGAGGAACACTAGTCTGGTCTGGTGACCTTATTAACCCAGTCTAAATATGTAATCACTAGTGAAGGATTTCTCTGCAATACATACAACATCCTCCTGGGGGCATTTGCTGTCAAAAAATATCTCAAAACTCTGAGGAAAATCTACAAATCAGGAGACATTAAGCAAACTGGACATGGGCCTATTCCTTTCTTTTCTTTACTTCTTCCACTTCCTGGTCTAATAAACTATCTGCCCAGTTTCCCCAAGTTCATTTTCTACAATTACATTCTCAGGCCAGTGGGGAGCAAACCAGACAGAATCCGGTCATACAGTAGGCTCCTGGGAATGTCTCAGATTCATAGTATCGCTTGTATGTGACAGTACTCAGAGTTCCCAGGTGACCACAGGCAGTCTGTTTATGTCGGTACAGTGAGCACAGGCCCGAGCCCTGGTACTTTTTTACCACGTGGATATTTTTATTCATCAGTACTTTTATCTTGGAGGTAAGTATGATTCAGAGGAATATTTCTTGGTTTTGGTTTTTTTGTTTTTTTGTTTTTTGAGACAGGGTTTCTCTCTGTAGTTTTGGTGACTGTCCTGGAACTCGTTCTGTAGCCCAGGCTGGCCTCAAACTCATAGAGATCCGCCTGGCTCTGCCTCCTGAGTGCTGGGATTAAAGGCGTGCGCTGCTGCTGCCGCCGCCGCCGCCACCACCACCCAGCCAGAGGAATATTTCTTACATCCCTCAACAGTTATAGCTTGCTCTTTTTTTTTTTTTCCACAAAGAAATTATTTCAAATGTGGATTGATGACAGGTAGTTGGTGGGTTTCCTCAGATCCAGCAGTCTAATTACAAAAGATCCCCAACAACCTCTCCATGACTGTCCTTGTCCTAGCTTGTCCCCGCTTCTTGACCATCTTCATGGCCACCAACTTTGAGTTATTGTAGTAAAAACCCTCCCGCCACCATTCATAACTTCAGCTGAAACTGAAAAATAGCAAAACCAGTTGGTGGGGCGGGGAGGCATTGTTTGTTTTGTGTGCTGGGGTTTAAACCCAGAGCCTCATACACACTACATGAGCATTTACCACTGAGCTATATCCCAGTCTTTCCTCTCCCTCCTACCCCCCACTTTTTAATTTGAGACAGAATCTCACTAAGTTACGAAGCTGGCCTTGAACCCACTTTGTAGCTCAGGCAAGCCTTGATCTTGTGCCTCTGGCACAAACTCCCTAGTAACTGAGATTACAAACAGCACCAGGCTCAGTCCTCCTTAACACGAGTGGTTTTTTACAGTTGGAGTTTACTGTGGTTGTACAGCTCTGCGTGGCCTTCTGAACTACAAAGGGACATTTGTAGGGAGCATTCTAAGATGGCCCAGTGTTTTCTGCTTCACGTGAAACATCCCACTTAAGGAGAATGTCACAACTCTGGAAAAGCTTCCTGAGACATCTGTCCAGTTAGGTACAAGCCCCAGCTTGAAGGAGTACTTCTGCAGGTTGCTTGGATCGAGGCTAAGGGTCAGAGCTGGACAGGATTTTGGAAAGCACCTTGGAAAGGAGAGTGAGTGGGGGAGGACGAGGCGGCTTTGCCTCTCTCATTGACACCTCAGTCTCACAACCTGAACAGGCTTCAGGAAGGTTCCCCCACTTCCCTCCCACCACTTCCTCTGGAAGGCAGTGTTTAATTACATCCCTCAAGAACCTCATATGTACTTTCTGTCATCCATATTTCACTCTTTCTCCTTGTAATCATTATCATCCAAGTATATTCACCCACCTGCTCCACCCTGTATGCACCGTTTTAAATTGGTCGCTTCCTAAGCTAACTGGCTCCAGCCACCACCAGTTTCATATTTAATTTTTAGCTCCTTCCAGCCTTTCCCGTCAGGGACCTTACTCTCTCAGCTGAGGGAGGAGTTGGATGTGTGTTCCTTCCATGGATGTTTCCTAAGGACTGGGCACTGCACTGAGTGTTGGGGACCCCAGAGTCTCCAAGACAAAGACCTGTACTCTGGGTCCTACACTTCTTGACAGAAAAGAAATAAATCATGTCAATGTGTGACAAGTGCTCCTGGGACCTGAAAAGCCGGGCCTCATGACCCTGTCTGAAACAGGGTCTTACCTCTGAGAGCAGGAGGAGCAGGTGACCTGCTACCTAGGAACAGGAAAGACTTAAAAGATGGTGCCGTGTTGACTCACCGGCCACACCCTGCACAGGTCTGGTCGTCCTGTCCTTGAACTGACTTACACTGAGAGCTGCTGCTGGGCCTGTGCCCATGAAATCTGCAGCTACTCTCTCTCGCCTGCACACACTCACAACCATCCTTCCACACCCTCACACCATTGTTCACACGGACATCTTCTCATTCACACACTCTTATTCTCACAAACGTGCAAACATAAATACAACACATAGTCATACTCACGCACACTCAGACTTTCATGCACCTATTATATTTTTGTTCCTATTAGGACAGTTGTTGCTTTCTGGTTCGTATTAACATTTTGTCTTAACGTGTATTACAACTCTTTTTCCTACCAGCTTGGCCATGGAAGGGGGCTTCATTCCCCCTCCCATATTTCCAAGCAGCCACTTCTTCCAGCCTTCCAGGACTGGAGAAGAGGGAGGGCGGAAGGAAAACAGAGAGGAAAGAACAGAATGTCAAAGTCAAACAAAATGCAGGCCTTGGCCTCCCCTTGAGGCAGACACATAGCAGCACCTGGGCCTGTCCTCACTGTCGCTTTGCAAATGCCCCACTAACGCAGCCAAGGCCCTAGGATAAAAGACTAGAGAACTAGTCTGACCTTGTCCTGGCTTTCCTTGCAGCTTCCTGGAAAGGATTGACAGCGTCAGTCTGGTTGACTACACACCCACAGACCAGGTATGTGAAAGTGAAGCCATCGGAAGCTTCTGAGATAGTCTGCCAAGGGCGTCCCGTGGTAATTTAGAAGATTCAGGGAAAACCTACTCATAATCACTGTTTCTTGCACCTTGCCATACTGCCCCTCACATTGGCCCGGCCACTAAGTTCTGAGTCCTCACTCCCCTATCTTGTGCTGTGATGCCTAGTCAAGTCGTTGCCAGTGTGGAAGGAAGATCCCATGCAGAGGAGGAGTATGGATTCCTAGGCTTCCTAGGACCATGAGTGAGAAAGCTAGGCCTTCACTTCCCTGTAGTACACTGGGTCATTTCTGCTTTGGACTCCAGGCTTGAACCCCAGGTACCATAGCACATCTCCAGGTGTGCCACAAGTGTGTCCCTTGGATTGAGCCAGACAGAAAGAAGAAATGAATGGAAAGAAAGTAAAAGGAGAAAAATGAGCCAGTAATCCCCACCTAAGATAGTTCACACAAACTAGTCCTCCTAATGTTCTCCAAGCATTTGCAACCCCTGGGACCTGGGACTTGAACTACATAGAGGCTCCCTTTCCTCTGTGTCCTAGAGATTGAAGTTTCTCTTTCTTCTCTGGGGTCCCTGTCTTTATGGCTGACTCAAATAGCTTAAAATAATCATCCAGTGTGAGGCTCAAGAGGTTTCTGGGGGAGTTAATGATTCTGGGGAAGGTAGAGCCATTTTTCTCTACTCCTGTAAATAACCCTTCACCCATGCTCCTGCAAGCAACCCTGATTTAAATATATATATATAGCCGGGCAGTGGTGGCGCACACCTTTAATCCCAGCACTCAGGAGGCAGAGCCAGGTGGATCTCTGTGAGTTCGAGGCCAGCCTGGTCTACAGAGTGAGATCCAGGACAGGCACCAAAACTACACAGAGAAACTCTGTCTCAAAAAAAAAGAAAGAAAGAAAGAAAGAAAGAAGGAAACTAGAAGGGACTAATTGGGAGGAGGGAAAGAAAGTAATAGGAGAAAAGGGAACATGCTCAAAATAAATTCTATACATGTACAAAAGTATCATACTCTATAATTAATATATGCTAGTAAAAATATGTCCTGCGATGTAACCTGGGCCTTCTAACATTAAGAGAACTCCTCAAAGGTGACCTACGCAGGTGTGATGATATGATTATAAAACAGCAGAAACATCGATCATCTTCCAGAGTGGCTGATTCATAAATAGCATAATGACACCTGCCCGGTACAGGGAGACGTCAGCTCTGTGAAACTGCGTAGCTTTTCCATGCCCTTGGGAGCACTTCATCTTCCATCTTGGAGAGAGAACTGTGCAAGGAAGAGACAACAAACCCACTGAAGTGAAGTAGCTTCCAGCTCTGAGATCCCTGACTTATGAACGAGAGTTAAGCTTCCTACCGACCCTTCCCAGCAGAGACTTCCAGATGTAGCCACAGGGCATAGGCCAAGGCTCTGTCCCTGAACACTGTGCACTGAGGTTTGGCTGTCATGTACCAGCAAGATATGGGCATGAATCACTTCCTAAAAGTCTCGAGAGGCATGCAAACACAGTTACTGTGTGAAGGGCCCAACTGATTAACTGGGGGGGGGGGGTGTTCTACATCTGCATTTTAACTACTCCTCTTTGTTACAATAGACCTTGTACTTTCTCGGTTACCACACTTATTTCAGGGCACACCTCACTTCTCTCTTCTTCTTCCAGGACCTCCTCAGGTGCAGAGTGCTGACTTCAGGAATTTTCGAGACACGATTCCAAGTTGACAAAGTGAACTTTCAGTGAGTACATTGCTAAGAGTGTGTCCCATGACAGGGATAGTGGAGGGATGCCCAGCCTGGTGCCAGCCTCTGGGCAGAATGGGAGCCACAAGACCTTGAGGCTAAAGGGGTTGGAATGGGGATTCAGGACAGGCCGTGTGAGGCTGGACTCCAGCAAGGGCACTGAGAAGCTCACCCACAGGGAGACACAGCTCCAGGAAAGGGGAGCACTGAGCAGGGGAGAGTGAGAAGGGGTGGCCAGGGTCCATCCGATGAGCTGCAGAGAAACTCCGACAGAAAACTATATGGGCTCTTGAGTCAAACAACTGAAGAGCCTCACGGAGGGCTGTATCATCTGCCTGAATGCAGGTGACAGAGTCCTCCTGCCAGGTACTGGACAGACGTACATGGTGACTAGAGGGCTGTGGATGCAGCTGGATCAGAAGGAAGGCCTCCCACTTCCCCAGGGGAGACAGTCTTCTGGTGCCGAGACAAGTTATCAGAAGGACCTGCCCCAGCACAGACTTAGCATGCACTTTGGTACGAGATGTGGTATGAACTAGAAACCACTGCATCTATTAGGCGCCTACTATATGCTCCTAGACACCATGCCAGCTGTTAACTCCTACAACCACAGTGTAGAATGAAAGAGGAAGAGCTGAAGCTGGGAGAGGTTGCATAACTTGTAGCTCAAGGTCAAGGGCTGAGACACATGAGGTACATCATGAGCAGCTGGCCATTCTGACCGCAGATGAGAAGGGTAAAAAACATGCGCCCTTTACCCCAGTTTCCCTGAATAATCGGCGTCCCTGTTTCTCTTCCACAGCATGTTTGATGTTGGTGGCCAGAGGGATGAGAGAAGAAAATGGATCCAATGCTTTAATGGTGATTTGCATGCTCCGTAGAGGGCGGGGCACTGGCTCCCACCACCATGGTCTAGCTGTGTTTTAGTCAAATTCTAATCGATATGCAAAGGATAACATGGTAAACATAACATGTAAAGTGAATAACCATGTTCCTTCCTTAAATATGAATCTCATAGAGAATTTAAGCATCCCACATTTCCAAGTACCTTTTGGGTAGACCCTTGGTCAAGTGCAGCAATGCCCAGCTGTGCATATGACCTATATCCAAGTCATTCTAGATATAATCCCTGGGACCTGAGCCATCATAACCCCAGAAAAACAGCCATTGTCCATCTAAGACGCTTCCCTTTCCCTCTGTGCCCAACCCAGATGTCACTGCCATCATTTATGTGGCAGCCTGCAGTAGCTACAACATGGTGATCCGAGAGGACAACAACACCAACAGACTGAGGGAATCGCTGGACCTGTTCGAAAGCATCTGGAATAACAGGTGATAAGTCAATTCAGACTCGCCACTAGATCCCAGACCTTTTATCAAAAATACATTCAGGCCGGGCGGTGGTGGCACACGCCTTTAATCCCAGCACTCGGGAGGCAGAGCCAGGCGGATCTCTGTGAGTTCGAGGCCAGCCTGGGCTACCAAGTGAGTTCCAGGAAAGGCGCAAAGCTACACAGAGAAACCCTGTCTCGAAAAACCAGAAAAAAAAAAATACATTCAGAAGACTACAGATGTTTTTGTTGTTTTGTTGTTGTTACTGTTGTTGTTAAAAAGTACCCACTTTAGCCAAATGTGTCAGCACACATCTGTACTCCTAACATTAGGAAGGCTAAATCAAGTGGATTGGAGTTCAAGGCCAGCCTGGGCTACATAGCCTGATATAAATAAAAGAGCTGTACATCACCATGAGCACCTGTAACCTAAAAATAGGGAGCTGGAGACAAGCAGATCCCTGGGTCTCACTGGCCATCCAGCCTAGCCAAAATGACAAACTCCCACTCAAAGGAGAGACCCTGTCTCAAATCTAAGCAGCAAATGTTGGTGTTTTTTTTCTTTTGGGGGGCCCGCCACCCAGCTCCCAAATAAATCACACACGGATGCTTATTCTTATTTATAAATGCCCAGCCTTAGCTTGGCTTATTTCTAGCCAGCTTTTCTTAACTTAAATTATCCCATCTACCTTTTGCATCTGGGCTTTTACCTTTCTCTGTTTCTGTATATCTTTCTTTCTTACTCCATTGCTGGTTGTGCAGCTGTGTGGCTGGCCTCTGATTTCCTCCTCCTTCTCTGGCTACTTCTTTCTTCCCAGATTTCTCCTTCTATATATTCTCTCTGCCTGCAAAGCTCTGCCTATCCTTTCTCCTGCCTTGCTATTGGTCATTCAGCTCTTTATTAGATCATCAGGTGTTTTAGACAGGCACAGTAACACAGGTCCACAGAGTTAAACAAATGCAACATAAACAAAAGTAACATATCTTAAAATAATATTCTACAACAGAGAATGATTTTGGAAAATATTTAGAGATCAGCCTCTGGCTTCCACTGGTTCCCACACACACACACACACACACACACACACACACACACACACACACACACACGTAAATCCTAAACTTTAATAAGCCTTTCATCCCATCTGATAGACATACTTAACATGGGGTATATTCTTTGGGAGCTCTTATAGGTGCTTGGTTAGGACTATTTAAATCTGTAATAAAAGTCTCAGGTTATATTTTGAATTCAAAATTAGTTTTATTTGCTTATTTTGGCCTGGTGTCTCCCTACATTACCCAGGCTGGCCTTAAACTCTCAATCCTCTATCCTCAGCCTCATGAGGTACTGGGATTATAGATATATGCCACTATGCCTGGTTGGTTGGTTTTAAGAACCCAGTTTAGAATGTTCTCTAGTAACTAGATGGTCTCTTCAATCCATACTGCTCAAAGCCGTAGCACAGACACATGATATTCCCAGAATCCCAAGGGAGCAGACGTGATTATGTCAGGAAGGATTGTTCAACACACACTCCCCTGCAGACTCATGCAGTTAAAAACCAGGTTCTCATTAATTATTAAGGGAAAAAAAACACCACTAAGGGGTACAGAAAATAAAAGTTGACCTTGAAGATTATTTGTATGAGTCTGGAGAGATGGTTATGTGGTTAAAAGTACTAGCTGCTCTTCCAGGGGACCCTGGAAGATCCCCAGTACTCTGTGCACAAATCCCTGGGTCTGACCCCCAATACAGAAAAAAAGATTCTAATTTTGTCTTTATTTATAAATATGCATGAGCATAAAAAAAATCTAGGCATAAAATTATAAAAATCCAATGGCAATTATCATTTGATATAATACATTTGGTTATATGTATATTTTCTATAATTTAAGCTTGTTTGTGTAGTATCTAGAAAATCTACACAAGTAAGAAAAAAACAAAATGATGCATCTGAGGGGGAGATGGGTGGCATTTACATTTGTAGTCAGAGTCCTGTGGGCTGATCCCTGGGACCTCCTAGGATTTCAGAGGACTTTGTTTATTTGGCAGCTAAGTTCCTTTTGGCTAGACTTCAGCTTTTCTTACCTCACCACAGTGTTCCTGGGCCTCATTCCTTTAGCTTCTCATATAACATGAGGGGAGTCTACTTCTGCCCCCCTCCCCGCCCTCCCCCTTCCCCCCACCCCCGTGCTAAGAGGAGGTAAGACGAAGGAAGACTGGCTGCTAATTAAACTCCTCCTGATTGGCTAATGAGTCATTTGGTACTTGAGTAACATTTTAACTTCCCCATTGTAGTTTTCTGGCCCATTAGACCCCAAAATTATATCACCAGAGTCCAAGTGTATTCATTACATGCCTAGATCTCTGCTTTGTTACCAATAAATGTACGTCCCCACAGAGGTTCATCAAGGAAAGAGTGAACTGCCACGTTGGGGTGGGGGTGGGGGTGGGGGTGTCATTGATGGTACAGAGAGTGCAAATAATGGTGTATCAAATGATAGTGAGTCCATTTCACATAGATGCCAGTTGGCCCACGCCCCCACCACCTTTTTGTTTGCCGGTCTTGCAGAGCTGAGGGTGGGGGTGAAAGCAGGGCCTTGGACTGGGCAAGCACCCACCACTGAGCTGCATCATTTGAGTTTCCCTTTCAGTCTGGCAGCGTGATGGTGACTGGTGCTTTCACATGCCGATATTGTGAAATCAGTGTAGATTTTTGTTCTCTCTAGGTGGTTGCGGACCATTTCTATCATCTTGTTCTTGAACAAGCAAGATATGCTGGCAGAAAAGGTCTTGGCAGGGAAATCAAAAATTGAAGACTATTTCCCAGAGTATGCCAATTATACTGTCCCGGAAGATGGTAAGATTTCAAAACACAGTCTCGCTTACAATTGAAAGAGTCAACTGTTCTTTTCCCATAGTCCTGTAACTGTAAGTCTGGTGAATCTAAGAAATGGCCTCAGATTAAACCATCCTCTCTGCCCCACCCCCAAAGTACTGGGGTACAGAGTGAGTAACCCTGTCCAAAATGCATAGGACCAAAAGTGTCAGGGTGCTTAGGATTTTTTGAATTTTGGAATGTTTGCTTATCTGGAGATGTGACCCATATTTCGTTCAAAACAAGTCATTGAATGTTGGAATGTATTTGTGTGCACCTCAAATACATAGCCTGAGGATTTTAACTGGCCTGTGACATTAAGTCAGCTATAGAAGTTTCTATCGGGGCTGGAGAGATGGCTCAGTGGTTAAGAGCACTGGCTGCTCTTCCAGAGGTCCTGGGTTCAACTCCCAGCATCCACATGGTAGCTCACAACTGTCTGTAACTCCAGCTCCAGGGGGTCCAACACTGTCACACAGCCATATGCAGGCAAAACACCAATGCATATAAAATTAAAACTTAAAAAAAGAAAAAAAAACTTGGCACTGGGCATTGGTGGCACACGCCTTTAATCCCAGCACTTGGGAGGCAGAGCCAGGTGGATCTCTATGAGTTTGAGGCCAGCCTGAGCTACAGAGTGAGTTGCAGGAAAGGCACAAAGCTACACAGAGAAACCCTGTCTCAGAAAAAAAAAAAAAAAGAAGAAGTTGTTTCTGTCTGTGGTATAATGTCAGTATATAAGAGATTAGCAGATGTAGGATATTTGAGATTTTATGTGTTCAGAATAGGGATGCTTGGTCAGTATTCAAATGTCCTACTTAGGAGTCTACTTGTAAATGGTTCAGAGTTTGATTTTCTATTAAAGACGGGCCACTTAAAGAAGGACTGTTTGAGTAAGTGACTATGTCATACTAGGAAAGTTCTCTCGTACCACCAGCTGGGTCCTTTGTGACCAGCATATCATTCAAACCCCATACAGTAACCATAGGTGGCAGCTTCTGTAATTTTTTCATAGAACAGTCATTCTCAACCTGTAGGTCATGACCCCTTCGAGTTGCATATCAGATATTTACATCGAGAGTCATAACAGTAGCAAAATTAGAGTTATGAAGTAGCAATGAAATAATATTATGGCTGGGGGTCACCACAGCATGAGGAACTGTATTAGAGGGTCCCTGCATGAGGAAGGTTGAGAACCACTGCCATAGGACAAGAGGTAATGCAGCCTGCTCCAGGCCACATAGGTAGAGCTGGGAAGACAAGCCTCCATCCCCTGGTGTCCAAGCCTGTGCTGTCAGCCACTCCTGTGACTTACATGACCCTTGGTGACAACACTGGTGGCCCCCACTGGGTGACCAGCTACACCAGCCTCCTGAGATGGAGGGCCCAGTGCTAAGGTGAGGAAGGTAAACCAGAGCTTGTCATCCATGTCCCACTTGCCCTTAGTTTTTGGTGTGTGTTAAGCCACTGGACGTTTCTAGGAGCGATTTGCTAAAGGGAAAGTAAGATCACTTCTAAAAGTGTGAGCCCATGAGCTAAACAAAGCCAAACGAAAGGGGTGCTTCTAGAAACTAGAGTCGGAGTTGGGTCCGCAGTTCTTACCGCTATGGAGGACAGAGAAACCTTGGACTTCTTAGCCCTTTGTGTCCCCTTTTGTCTCCTCCACCCACCATCCCGAAGTCCTGGCTTTTGTGCACTCCTAGGAAAATCCTGAGCATCACGGGACCATTCCTTGTGAGAATCAGCAGGTGCCGGGAAAGGGCCTGGGGTACAGCTCTCCCGTTCTATCGAACAGCCTCTCCTTTGTTATAAACTCAATCAGTCTATGCGGCTAGAGCATGTGCTGTTACTTTGTAACCAGCCCTGCCTGCTGCCACTTTGTTTCTGTTTTATGTGGTTGATTGGTTAGTGTGGAGGTTTGTTCTTGTTTTGTTTTTTGAAGACAGTGCCCTACTATGTAACTTTGGCTGACCTGAAATTCACTATGTAGGCCTTGAACTCAAAGACACACACACACACACACACACACACACACACACACCTGCCTGCCCCTGTCTCCTCAGTACTGGGATTAAAGAAGTGCACCACTACACTCAGCTACAAGCTCTTTTGGGGCCAGAGTGTACTCAGATCTCACCTCACAGTCTGGCTAGTTCTGTCCCAGGCTGAGCCAGGGCTCTTGAAAAAGCTGTCCAAGCGTGGCTTCAGTTGCTGTGGCTGGCTCTTCCATCTTCCCAGGATACTGCCTGTGTTTCACTGCCCCCTAGTTCAGGCAACAGCCTTCTCCAAGCATCACCTCTCCAGGTGTGGTCCTGACCTTACTCCCCCCCTTTCAGTGACTCAGTTTCTGGCTTAGCCTCCATGGCGATGTGTGTGTATGTGTGTGTGTGTGTGTGTGTGTGTGTGTGTGTGTGTGCGCATGAGTGTTTACTTGCCTTCCCTGAGCACTTCAGTTCTGGCACAGCCATCTTTCTAAATCACAAACACACCCTTATGCTCCATCAAAGAGCACCAGCCCCAGTGGCACCTACCTCTGCATGAGGAGGTGGAGCTTCCCAGCAAAGGAACACCAAAGTGATTCATTGAGACAGCTGAAGAGAACTTGGTTCCAGCCACAGTGCCAGCCCAAGGACTGGTACTCACCTGGTACCATGTGTCCAGTCTGTCTGTGACTCCCAGGGCACCCATCCCTCCCTGGCATGGGTAATGACTGCTGGTAGCCTGGACTCACCCTCCAGCTTGGTGATCCTCAAGTCTGACTTAGACAGCAAGAAAAGCAAGAAAGTGTAGATCCATGCAGCATGGGTGAAATGCTCAGGAATTACACAGAATGAAAGAATCCAAGCCAAGAAGACTTCAGGCTGTAAAGTATAGGAAATGCAGAGACTGTAGTGCCAGAATCATACTTCTTTGATTGGGAATGGGAAGAATGGGGTGCAGAGGGAAGTGGGGGCACTTCTGATGGTGTTGGATACATGGTTATTTTGATCACTCATTATTTTGTTCATAGTGATAATTTGATAAGCCAATCCATGTCAAAATGTATCAAAGTATACATTTGAAATATATATAGTTTAGAGTCTATAATTTATCCCTCAAAAAAACTAGTGCCCAGTTCCCAGCAGATGAATGACCAGAGTATCGCTAGAGGTGGAGACATCACCAGACCCTGAGGTTCCAGGACATACTTGGGTTGAAAGCCAGAGGGTCTGTCTGCGGCAGGGGACTTCCCAGAGCCCCCAACTGAGTCTGCAGTAGCTAGAAGAGAGTCTTCCTACAAGACTGATTTTAAAAAGCCAAGCGCATCCCAGTCAGCACAGCCTTCCTCTCTACCATAGCCTTGGAAGAGGAAGTGGAAGATAGAGGGGGCTCAGCGTCTCAGGATTCAGTTAGATGCTTTCTTGAGCAGGTTATTACTTGCCCTAACCTGTCGGTGTTGGCTGAGTTTTCCTGTCCCACAGCTGCTCTCAAATAAACACACTGAGGCTTATATCAATTATAAATGCTCGGCCAAAAGCTCAGGCTTATCACTAACTACCCTTTACATTTTAAGCTAACCCATATTCCTTATTTATGCTCTGCCACGTGGCAGTACCTTTATTAACATAGCATGTTCATCTCCTGCTCCCTCTGCATCTGGCTGGCGACTCCTCACTCCACCCTTCCTCTCCCAGTATTCTCTCTCTGTCAGGCTGTCTCGCCCAATCTCTTCCTGCCCAGCTATTGGGCAATCAGCTTTTTATTAACAATGAGAGCAATACATATTTACTGTGTACAAAGATTGTTCCACAGTATGTCTGTTTGGGTTGCTATAACAAAATTCCTTAGGCAGGGTGATTTATAAACAACAAAAGTCTTCTGGAGGCTGAGAAATCTAGAAGCAGGACACCAGATTTGGAGTCTGGTGAGGTCAACTCTCTCTTCACTGAGTTCTGTGTTCTTAACCAGTGGAAGACACGAACAAGCTCTTTCAGGTTTCTTTTATATGAGTGCTGTATCCCACTCCTCACGGCAGAGCCCTTGTAACGGAGTCATATTGGTTTAAATATTAAGGCAACTCCACGTAGTTAAAAGGGAGGTTTATTTTGTGGGGTAACTTACAAGTGAAGGGGTAAGTAACAGGGTCTGGGAAAGGTGAAGTGCAGTCCAGCGGTGTTCTCTGGAGAACTCTGCTGAGTCTACCTCCAGTGTCCAGGATCCAGGAACCAAGAGAGCCGTCCCATCTAGATCTCGGGTCTTCAGGGGTCCTCTCTTGGCCCCGCCTTGTAGGCGTGACAGTTACTGAAGCCTCAATGGGGGTGGCACTTCCAGGTCAAAGCTGGACTGGCTACCCACTACAGAGTCATCCCACCTGTTGATGCTTCGATGAGGAAGACAATATGAGAATATACACACATTCAAACCAGAAGATTATGTATCTTTTCTCAGAACTCTATGAGAATTAAAACGCTTTGAGAGAAGGAAAGGAACATTACATTTAATTTTTACCGTCATACATGTATATTAATAGCATGAACATACACCTCCCTGTGTAGTTGATTCCTTCTGCATTGCCAGACTTCTGTATCTTGGCTTCCTGTCAGTTAAATGAAATTTCATTTTCAATTTCAACAGCAACACCAGATGCGGGAGAAGATCCCAAAGTCACCAGAGCCAAGTTCTTTATCCGAGATCTGTTTTTGGTAAGCCATTCTGTTGCCCTTCTGTGTTCTGACACCATCCTGGTGTTACCTTGCTCTCTGGGGTTTTGAATCATCCCTTCGAGATCCCACCGTTTCCCCCAAATCCTGAACCGAGAGAGAAGCAGCTAGCCTCTCCTGTCTGAGCACACCGGCTTGAGAGAGGTTAGCTCTCTCACCTAGTTAGTTCCAGAGAGCTTCCAGGACACCTGGAAGGGAGTAGCCAGGTGACAGGGTTACACACTGATTTCGTGTGTCTTCCAACCAGTAGCAAGTCCTCCTGCAGAGTCTAAAGTGCACACAATCAAGCCTTGGTGTCTGTTTCCTCCATCCAAAAGCACCAGCAGGCTGCTGACAGGAAAGTGAACTTGCCCAAATTCTGCCCCCCCCCCCCAATTTGCCCAATTTCCCAAACGCTTTTTTTGGTTTATTTGGGTTTTTTTTTTTTTTTCAGGACCTTATATATATTAGGCAAGCATTATACCACTGAGCTCTATCCCAGTCCTTGATTTTTTTTTTTTTTTTTGAGACAAGAATATGTGTAGCTCAGGCTGGCCTCAGAATCACAGTGCAGCCCAGGCTGGCCACTAACTTACGTTCCTCCTACCTCTACTTCTGGGATTACAGGTCCATGGCATTAATCTTGTGCTTCTCACGTTGACAGCAAAGAACTTTTCTCCAAGACACACCACATACCACACACACACACACACACACACACACACACACACACACCAGGCAACATTCCACTGCCAGCCAAGGTCACCTGGGTGGGGAATGCAGAAGTATATCCAAGGTACAGCCCCACCACATGTGGAGACTTAAATACGTTAGTTGCGTCAGGTGGCACAGGAGTTGCGTGGTGAGGCAGGGGAATGGCAATAGCTGTGGAGTTCAAGGTTGGTGTGGGCGATAGAGCAAGACCCTTCCACAAAACAAATATAAATGAATGAAAACAGAGTCGGAGGTCAGCTCCTGCCCCCTACCCCAGGCCTGCACTAGTTGCAGTAACTACCACATCTACAGGCAGAATGTATTTCCACTAGCAGAGTTCTGTCCACCAGGGCAACATAGCCATGCTGGAAATTTCCATTCTGCAACTCTCAGCCAGCCTCGCCCTCTCTAAAGCCAGTCTCAGCTCGGATCCGGTGCCTGAAGCTGAGGGAAGTTTAACTCTCCTCCAGGGACTTGCTTGGTACCCAAACAGTTTGTGAAAGCCGGTCAGCCCAAGCCCTCACTGGTCCCCACATAGCGTGTCCCCTAGGCGGTCCTCCAGTCGGATTGCACTGGGCCCTGCTGCCCTGAGCGCAACTTTCTTTTCACAGAGGATCAGCACAGCCACGGGCGATGGCAAGCATTACTGCTACCCCCACTTCACCTGCGCCGTGGACACAGAGAACATCCGCAGAGTGTTCAACGACTGTCGGGATATCATCCAGAGGATGCACCTCAAGCAGTATGAACTCTTGTGAGGGCTGCCTCCCCCTCCCCCTCCCCGCCGCCTCTCCTCCCTCTTGGTCACCCCCTGAGGCGCGCGGGCAGCGTATCTCCCTAGCCTGCCTGTCTGTCCACCCCGAGCCATGGTAGGGCGTAGTGTTTAGTGTCACCGGGCTGCCCTCTGTCCTGTCCTGGGTATGCCCACATGTGACCAACAAGCCTTTGGCTACCTCTGACCTCCCCCCCCCCAGGTTTGGTCTCTGTAGCTTCTGTTTTCCACAGGACTAAAACGGCCTCCCACCACCAATTTGTATCACCGCAAAGCTACCAACTCTCACGCAGGAGATACTGCAGTGAGGTGTCTCCGAGTGGGATCCTATTTATTCTTTGGTCGATGGGCATAAAGACAGCGTGGTGAATGGGGGAAATGCATTGTTTTCAAGTTCTCAAGCATGATCACAAAATTGCCCATACAGTGCCACGCACTGTGGCTCTTCCTGGTTTTTCCCTTTATGAAATGTCAGGCTAGCAGGTAGCTGCCCCTTCTGACTTGCATTAGCCCAAGGCATAGAGTAGACCCACGCCAGCCACAGAGCAAGAGGAACTCTTTTCAGCCACAGTTGCTGTGAGCCTCGGGCATTTGGGGTAGTGTTTCTCGGAGCCTTTTACATTTAGGCAGAAACCCTGCCACACTCACTACTGAAAATTGTATCCTGTCTATAAACAAAGGTGTCCTCTACACCTTCCTGATAGCTGGGCAGAGTCTTTCCTATCTTCTTTTTGTTGTTGCTTTCCTAGACTGTACAGACCACAAAATGTAGTACTCTTTTGTATGACTACTCACGAAACCTCCGTGTAGAGTTCTGTGCCTTGGTGATGGCCACACCTGGAAGGAACTATGTCCCAGCTATGCCAAGCAGCTTGCAGTCCACACAGCCTGCTGCGTGCTTTACAGCGGGGGAACGGGTGGAACCTGTTCAAATCTTAGGCTATCTGTATCAGGTTGGTGTTTATCGTCGACTTCGGAATCATCCACTTTACCAGCAATGCCATCCCAGCACCAGAGCTGCCCCAGCCACCTGCTTCCACTGCTCTGAACCTCAGCTGCTGCTAACGCTGGGATGACCCGATTCCAAGGCATAAGTTACAATCTCCTCTTTTAGGGTACCAAGGGTTTTCTTCCCTCTGCTGCCCCCCCCCACGCCCACCCTCTCCAAGATGAAATGTTTCTGATGACTCCTTCAGGTTCCCTAGGTAGGAGCAGGCCTACCATCCCATGGTTAGGTTCTACACACAGTCCCATTGTACAAGAAACAGGTGGTCAGAGGAAAGCAAGGTGGTATCAATGTTAGAGCAGTGAGGACAATAAGGACAGCAGACAGCATCTTCCGAAGATGAAATACTACAAAGCTACTTACTTAGTATCTATCTACTGCATTGCTAGGGATGGGCCCAGCACCTAGTGCATGCTAGGCAAGCACTCTACTGCTAAGCCTTATCCGCAGCCATTGCTCCAGCCCCACAAAAGCCTTTATTTTAAAGACAAAATATATGGCTGTTCCTCCCGTGTGCAAGATCTGCAGGTGCAGCCTGGAGTGGCAGTAGAACACCGAGAAAATAACGGTTGCTGCATCAGTGCACTGTTCTATCGACAGCCGCGGCCTTAGGAATAGTCCTCTTAGGCTTAGAGTTATCTGTAAAGATGTCCAAAGTGAAATCTTCATCAGTCCAAATGCAGAGGAGTGACAGCCGGCATCACTTATTCATCTCCTCATTGTTGTTTGGAGTTTATTCCTGAAGTCAGCATTGTGTAATGCTCTATAAATTCATCCTGGTTGAGATGCTCTTCCACAAAAGGATGGCAGCCTTAGTCAGTTCAGCACATTTCCCGGCTCGGCTCATCCTCACTGTCTCCCATGCCATTCTCCACCATTGCACAAAACTTCTGAGTCCCCACGTGAAATGAAAGTGACTTTCAGTTCCCCCTGCACTTTCAAAGCAAAGAAGAAAAACTTGCATGCATGCACACACACACACACACACACACACACACACACACACACGTGAAATTTTGCACTACTCTGTGCATTATTACTCAACAGTTCCCTGTTACTAAAGGACTATTTAAAAGTTTTGTAGGGGCTGAATAATATAGCTCTGATAGAGTACATGCTTAGCATGCATAAACTCTGACTCAATCAAAATAAAACATATAAATAAATAAAATGGGATCATTGAAAAAGATCGACTCCTTTAGGAAAAAAGAATATGCTTTATCTGACAAAATTATTACACCATTTATTTTTAAATTCAAACATCCATGTCCTCCATTTTTTCAAGTTTTAATCATCAACAGGCATTGAATTCAGATGTGACAACATGGTCTTCGAGAGAGAAAACTAAACTAAAAATCTCGTTCCATTAGCACAGAAACACAAGAGCCTATAACAGACATGTTCCTGCACATTGAATCTGTACTTTTGAGCATACAGCTTCATGATCTACAAGAAATTGAGACTCACTTCATAGAGGGACAGAGAAAATCCAACTTTTAGGTACACACATGGCCTCAAGTGTGCACCAAAGCTGCTGGGCCCTTCCCTGGGGAAGCAAGGGCTGTGTGTTGTGCATGCAAGTGACAGTGTCCATAACATTTATATACTGTACAGATGCAACCTTTGATTACACATATATTTGATAAAACAAAAAGACAAATTTGTTGTAGAGTACATGTTCCATTTTTATAGCATGAGAACAGTACAGTCAACTGTTTATTCTGCAGTCACTGGCATTGATGATTCAGAATTCCCATGATGTGCGTAAGGACAACCGACACTTGCTCTCCTCCGTGGCTCAGAGGAGCCCCACCCGAAGTCCTAAGTCTTTGGCTTTGATTTATATTACCATATGCAACAGTCACCGGCTCTTCATCTTCTCGTGTGCGTTCTGCACAGTTTCCAACCAAACAGGAAAGATGAAGGCAGGCGTTCAAAGTGCACCAAGATGAGGATCACCAGGAAGCCACCTGCTGCGCCGTATGTGGTCAGCACCCTGTCCTCAAGCGGGAGGTAGCACTTGGAGAGAGCAAAGTCTCTGGATGTCAGACTGCCCTGGGGAAGAAATAGAGAAAGTTTAAGCTTCAGGGTGAGTCCCAGGCACAGCAGTCTCACTTAGAGGCTGTCTTCTAGGTTCTCTCTGGTGGGTCCGGGAGGGAAGAGCCCTCTCCACCCAGGACTAAGGGGCTTCGAGCATAACAAGTCACCACCGGCCACACAGGTGCTGACGAAAGAAAGATGCCAAAGCTCTGCTGGCTCAGGGAGAAGGTCTGGTATGCTGGCCCCTCCATTAAAATGTATCCCTCACACAGTAAGGCAGCATCAGTCCCAGAGGAACAAGAGGACAAGAGTTTCCCTGCCACCTGATAGCAGAGCAGTTACTGTCTGTCACCCAGAAGTGCCCCTACATCTCCATAGGCTTCCCATTGTAAGCAGTTTGCAGTGCGGAATCAGGGTAGCAAATGTTTTCACTTACTTGAACTTGAAAACACAAGGGGCCCCCACCTTTTTATAGATAGAACCATACATAGAACAGTAGCATAAGACTGGGTGCTTGTGGACCCATGGTTACAAAGGAGGTGTTTCACTGAGTCAACACCTTTCACCAACTTGGAAATTCTGTAGGTACCACGTGCCTGGCACACTTAGAAAATGAGAGATGACGCCGGGCGGCGGTGGCGCACGCCTTTAATCCCAGCACTCG
>CABHPH010162730.1:0-52287 GCA_902168325.1 Peromyscus nudipes
ATTTATTTTTCTATTATCAGCTTGATAGAGTATGTATTCTTATCTTAATAGTGAAATGTTTCATTGAGGCTTGCTCAGTAATTGAGTAATACCAAAACTTGTTATAAGCCACAGTCGTCTTAGGGTCCCCCATGCTATATATATAGCCTCCATGGTTCTGTGGGTTGCAGTCTGATTGTTCTTTACTTTATATCTAGAATCCACCTATGAGTGAGTACAAACCATGGTTGTCCTTCTGGGTTTGGGTTACCTCACTCAGGATGATATTTTCTAGTTCCATCCATTTGCCTACAAATTTCATGCTTTCTTTGTTTTTCTCTGCTGAGTAGTACTCCATTGTGTATATGTACCACATTTTTTTAATCCATTCTTCAGTTGACAGGCATCTAGGTTGTTTCCAGGTTCTGGCTATTACAAATAGTGCTGCTATGAACATAGCTGAGCATGTATCTTTGTGGTATGAATCAGCATTCCTTGGGTATATGCCCAAGAGTGGTGTGGCTGGGTCTTGAGGTAGTTCGATTCCTAATTTTCTGAGAAACCTCCATACTGATTTCCACAGTGGTTGTACAAACTTGCATTCCCATCAACAGTGGAGGAGTGTTCTCCTTGCTCCACATCCTCTCCAACATTGACTGTCTTTAGTATTTTTGATCATAGCCATTCTGACAGGTGTAAGGTGGTATCTCAGGGTCGTTTTGATTTGCATTTCTCTGATGATTAAGGATGTTGAGCATTTCTTTAAATGTCTTTCAGCCATTTGTGATTTTTGTTTTGTGAATTCTCTGTTTAGCTCTTTAGCCCATTTTTTAATTGGATTGTTTAGTGTTTTGATGTCTAGTTTCTTGAGTTCTTTATATACTGTGGAGATCAATCCTCTGTCTGATGTGGGGTTGGTGAAGATCTTTTCCCATTCTGTAGGCTGTCTTTTTGTCTTATTGACCGTGTCTTTTGCCCTGCAAAAGTTTCTCAGTTTCAAAAGGTCCCATTTATTAATTGTTGTGCTCAGTGTCTGTGCTGTTGGTGTTTTATTTAGGAAGTGGTCTCCTGTGCCAATGCGTTCAAGAGTACTTCCTATTTTCTCTTCTATTAAGTTTAGTGTAACTGGATTTATGTTGAGCTAAATTTATTCTTACAGTGCTCTTAGATTGGTCTTCACGTGACTGCCTGTGGTTGGACTGTGTCCTAGTCTATTAACTTCATACTGCATTACTGCCAATCAATGTCTAGAGTTCACTGAGGAGCTAATGGATGTTGATCTGTTCCTCAGACTTCTCAGCCATTGTATCAGGTGTGTTTAGAGTCGGGTATTCATTATGGCAGAGTTCTCACTGAGAGTAAGGAGTTCGCAGAAGTTGAAATAGACTTCTAACTGTCAGCCTGCTCTTCAGCAGTGATTATTGTCCCTGCCTGGGCTTGACTCTAGTACTGGTATGGAAAATAGGTTAGTTTTGGAGTACAAACAGATGTCTGTGGAGTTCTACTTCTGTTCTCCTCTAAGATAGACAAAGATCAGAGCGATGAGCTGGGGATGAGACTCAGTTGCTGAAGTGTTTGTCTGGCATGTGCCAGACCTTGGACTGGAGTCTCAGCAGCATATATATGAGTCTGATATGGTGGTGCACACCAGTAACACTAGACTATGGTGGTGAAGTCAGGAGATGTTTAATATCATCCCAGCATATACAGGGAGTTTGAGGCCAGCATGGGCTAGAAATCCTGTCTCAATAAAATAGAATAAACATGATGAAACAAAATGACAATAATAGACTTAGTGAATTCCTTGGAGCTCAATACCTTCCATATATGATAAAGAGAGGTGAGTGGTCATTGGAGTTCTTTGAAGCTCCCTGCTAGGGCACAAGGATAGGAGGCAGGAAAAAGAAAAGAGAAGGGAATGAGTATAAGGCTCAAGAAGAGATGTTATTCCAGGCAGAGTTCCCCACAGTCAGGAGATGAAGCAGAAGAAATGGACTGTACTTTGTACCGTCTTAGTCATGGTTTTGTGGATCTTTTTTTTTTTTGCCTTCCCATAGAGTTGCTGTTCTATTTTGAAACTCTCAGCCTTGTTTCAGCTGATTTTCCATTGTTTCAAGCCTCCTGATTCTAAATTGTTCAAGGCAAAACAGTTAGCTGATCCAGCAGAATCACAGGTTAAAAAAATACAAAAACCTCTGAGATAGTTAAAGATAAAAACTGAGTTTGAGATGAGAAGCAAGATGGAAATGGAATGAGAAGATGAATTTTTTCCTTTTGGGAATACAAGTGAGATCCAATTGTCTATGCCCCATTTTTCAGTTTCTTAGACTCATGAGCTGCATGAGTTCCTTCTGTGGGCCATCACAGAGACTGGCAGCATGGCCCCTTCCATATCTCTCTGGGTTAGGTACTTTTCTCATCACTGCCAACAAATACTGGTGAACAACTCAGGGGTGCTTTCTTCTGCTTATGGTTTGGCAGCATCCCACCACAGTGTGAAAGCAGCAGCAGCAGAGTGGGAGGCTATGGGTTCACACCCCTGCTGGCCAGAAGCACAGACAGGGACAGGCCAGTGCTCTGCTGTCTTTATACCTCACCCTCTCTATCCTTTCTATGATCTCAGCCCACGAGATGGTGACATCCACATTTGAGGCAGGCTTCCCCCTTAGTTCATCCTCCGCAAACGTCCCTCGAGACATGAGCAAAGTACGCATCTCTGATGCCCTAGGTGTTTGGAAAGCCAATCAGATTGAAAATGAAAATCAACCATCATGCCATCCTACTGAGTACCTCAGCTAAGGAGATCAACTTTAGCCTCGGTGTGGTTAACTATGAGAAGACTTGGCTCTATAATTGGACTGAAAGTAATTTTAATTCTAATAAAAATAAACAATATAACTTTACATATAGAATTGCTCCATAGCTGGCAGGAATTAAAAAGAATCCAAATATTTGAACAAGGTGTTTTGAACACTGTGGAGAATTAATTTGGGCAAAGCCCTTATTAGCTACTCCATGAAATCACATCTTGCATTATTTCAGGTTTTCCTTTGTCTTTCCTCAACAGAGAACTTTAATCTTGAGCCCTGGAAGGCTGTGTGTCTGCATCTGATGACTTCCTGAGACAGACAGAATGGTGTCAGAAGAGAAAGAAACTTCAGAGCCTGATTTGAGCTGCAATCAACTGGCCTTATATCAAACTGGCTTTGCAACTTGAGCAGCCCACTTGACCTGTCTGGCCATGATTTTATTAAGATGGACTAAATGGCATTCATTATGATAATGGCCTTCCTCAGCATGCTCATTTTTGAAGTGTAGAAGACTGATTTTCATCCACGGTCATCTTCAGTTTTTAAACCCTCTCCCCCAACACCTAAGTATTTCTTATTCTCATGTCTTACTTTGGGTTTCTGTTGCTATGAAGAGAAACCATGACCACAGTAACTCTTATAAAGAAAAACATTTAATTGGGGGTGGCTTACAGTTTCAGAGGTTTAGTCCATAATCATCATGGTGGGACATGGCAGCATACAGGCAGACATGGTGCTGGAGAAGGAGCTGAGAGTTCCACATCTTGATACACAGGCAGCAGAAGGAGGCTGTTTACTAGGAATAAATTGAGCATATGTGAGACCTCAAAGCCTGTCTCATACAAGGCCACACCGACTCCAATAAGGCCACACCTCCTAATAGTGCCACTCCCTTTGGGCCAAGCACTGGAACACATGAGTCTCTGGGGGCCATTCCTATTCAAACCACCACATTCTCAGGCAACTTTAGAGTCAGAAATAAGAAATTTGTGAAGTATTATCCTATTCCAGTACTGAACTAGAACAGTCAGCAGCAGTAGGGAGAAAGGGCCAAGTCAACCCCTTCACAAGGCTCAGATTGCCTGGTCTCTAGGGCATGGCCGTATCAATGCTAGCTCTACTCACAAGCTTCAGATGCCTGATCACAGCCTAAGGCTAAGTAACAGGCCAGTGGTCTTTAGTCAACTTTAAAATCAAGAAAACTTTTAAGTGCAAAAAAGCCACTAAGATTTGTGTCACAGTCCACTGGGGGAAACAAAACGGAGCTCAAATGTGAGTGCAGCCCTCAGTGGATGGTAGTGCTTTAAACCACACAAAGGACACGTTTAAGCAAGAGATTATCTTCCCTTTTTCTTTGGGCTCATAAAAATAGCCTCAAAATTCCCATCTATAGGGACTGCAGAGATGGCTCAGTGAGGAAGAGCACTTGATACCACACTGGTGACCTGAGTTCCATCCTCAGAAGTCACTTGGAAGTAGGAGAGAAAGTACTGTGAGTTGTCCTGTGACCTCCAATATGCTGTGGCATTTGTGCAATGCTCTTTCTCTCTCCCTCTCTCCCTCCCTCCCCTTCTCTGTGTCTCTCTTTCTCTCTCTCTCTCTCTGTCTCTCCATTTCTCTTCCCCCACACATGCAAATAAGTGTATACAAATTAAACAGTATTCCTATCTGTAAAAACCTAAAAATAGCAATATTCCACCAAATTGCAAGCTTAAAACTGCCCCATTTTGATTTTTTATAGCAATACCAAAGTATATATTTTTTTCTTTTTTTTCTTTTTTTTTTCCAGGCTTGCTAGGCAAGCACTCTACCACTGAGCTAAATCCCCAACCCCCCAAAGTATATTTATATGTTTAAAATGTTCTATTTGATAAATATGAGCCAGGTGTCATCCTAGTAATAGTTTTGAATTTGATATGCCTGCTTTCATTTCCTTCTTTTTACTTGGAACTTTTCAGTGATTCTTTGAGATTACATATCATGCACACCCTGATCCCACTTATCCCCCCTTGCTGTTGCCCTTTGCTTTTGCAACCTTCCCCCAAAACAAAATTTAAAAAATAAAGCCAAAATACCAACAAAACAAAACAATAACAACAACACAAAATGAGAAAACAAATAAAAAAATCTTGGCATGGAAGCTGTAGTGTGACCCATTGAGTCACATAGTGTTCCCTATAGTCCATACATCTTTACTTGTGAGTGTTCACTGCACTGAATCATTGGTCTGGTTCAAAGCCTCTGGCTTCTGCTACAGTACTGATACTGGGCCCTCACTGGACTCCTCTTGGATATCCCATTGTTGCCTTGTGTCGTGGAGACCACATATGTTTGGATCTGTAGGTCCAGGCCCTTCACATGTCCTGGCAGTTCATAGATGAGGTGAGTGTTGGGGTGGGACAGCTCATAGTCCTGGTTCTGAGCCTGGGTGGTAGCTGGGTTGGCCAGTCTGCCAGCTTTCCCTCATTGGCATCACCCAGGTGAGCTCTCCAGCAGTACCCCAGCTAGTTCACCCAGTGTAGCAGACAACAAGGAGCAGGGCCAGTTCTTCTGCTCTCACACCCTTGGGTCCAGTTTGCCCACACTCACACCACCAGGGCCAGCTCTACTGTTTTGCCCAGGCAAGGTGCAGAGTCAGCTCTCTGGATTGTCGTACTTGGAGATGGGCAGAGCCAGCTCTTCTGTTCTCATGTCCCCAAGGTTGGCTCTCCTGCCTATCCCAGGTGGCAGGGGGCATATTTCTCTTACCCTTACCATCCCATGGCATACCCTGGAGGGGGTGGGGGAATAGCTCTACTGCTCTCGCACCCACAGGCCTTGCTCACCTGTGCCCCGCCCAACAGGGTCAACACTACTGTGCTGCTCAGGTGAGGTGCAAGGCCTGTTCTCCTTACTGCTGCTGCTGCTGGGGGACAGTGCCAATTCTCGCACTCTCACGACCTCAGGGCCACTTTCCCACCTGCCACAGGTGGTGAAGGGTAGGAAAGGGGAGAGGTAATCTCTCCCTTGCCCACTCCACTGTATGGTAGATGAAGGGTGGGGCCAGATTTCCCATGTGCATTTGTGGCTCCGGATCACCTGCCCCTTCTCCATCAACAGGGTCACCTCTATTGTGCTGCCCCGGCTAGGTGCAGGGCCTACTCCCCAAGTGCTGCAGCTGGTGAGGGGCAGGGTCTGCTCTCCCACTCTCATGACCCTGGAACCAGCTTTTCCTGCCTGCGGTAGGTGGCAAGTGGCAAGGGACAAGGGGTAAGAAGCAAGGGGGGTATCTCTCCCTCACCCATGCCACCATGTGACAGACCTTGGGGCTGGATCTCCCACTCTTGCATATAAAGGGTCATCTCACTTGCACCTCTGCCAGGAGGAACAGCTCTACTGTGCTGCCCCCGGGAGGTGTAAGGACCCGCTCTCCAGAGTGGTGCAGTTGGTGGATACCGGCAAGTTCTCCCCAGTGCTGCAGCCATCGAGGGGCAGGCCCAGCTCTGTGTGTCCCTATCCCCACTGCTTTCAGTGGTAACAGAAGCTATGGATATCAACACAGACTGTGGCTGCAGTATGGTCACCGACCCAGACATGGCCCCTACCAGCCATCGAGGCCCAGACAACACCATGGCCCTGAGTGGCAGCCAAGGCTACTCAGATCTGCAGAGCTCCTGCAGAGACTCAACCTTTGCAAACTAACCTGGCCCTTGATGATGGCCAAGGTCCCTGATGCCCATGTGGCCCTTGGTGGCACTAAAGTCCATGGATATCATTACAGAATCTAGCTGTGATTGGACCATGGACCCAGATACAATCCTTGGCAGCAGCCTGACTCAGATATCACCATGGTCCCAGCTGGCAGTGCAGCTCACTTAGATCGACATGGACCCAATGACACTGTGGCCCTCGAACCCCCACATGACCCCAGGTATGAGCCAAGGCCACTGCCTTCAATGGTGACAGGAGCCCTGAACATCAGTGCAAGTCTTTTCTGTGGCAAGACCATGGACCCAGACATGGCCCTGGCTCTGGATGGCAGTTCATGTAACTGAGGTCTATATGGGCCTCGCAGAAGCATAGCCCCTGGGCACTAAGAAGGCCATGGGTGGAGGCCTAGATCAAGGGCATCAGTGTGGACTTTGGTGGCAACACAGGTCACAGACACCAACACAGACTCAGGCTGTGGTAGGACCACAGACCAGGATATGATCCTTGACAACACCCTGCTCTCAGATGTCATTGTGGCCCTAGTTGGCATTGCAGATTACCAAGATTGCCAGGATTGGCATGGCCCCCAAATGCCAATATGACCCCAGGTGACAGCCCAGACCCTGGGTATCTGCTCAGCCTTCAATGGTTATAGGAGCCACAGATATCAACACAGACCCTGGCTGTGGTAGGACCACGGACCTAGACATGGCCTGTGGCTGCAGTTTGGGCCCAATGATACTGTGACCCCATGTGGCAGTATGGGCCACCTAGGTCTTTATGGTTCTGGAGGCAGCTTGACTCTTTAAGACCAACATGGCCTCAGGTCTGCTTTCATTTAAGTCATTTTAAAATTATGAGCAAAACAGAATAATAATCATGTAAATATTCAGTAGACTTGGCCTCTATGGTACCTATGGACTTCTTGCTTAAAACTACAGGTGACTGATATGTCCATTTTGTGTTTTAATATTTATTTTAATTAAGTGTAAGCCAGGATCCTTCATATATAAATGTTTTATAACCATATTATAACTGTACAGATTTGGAGACACAAAATGATAATTTGATGTATATATCCAAGGTGTTGTGACCTCAGGAGAGTACTTAGCTTTCCTTTTGGTTTTGGCATTTTGTGTTGGAAATCTTTGAGCTTTCCTAGTTCTTTAAAAAGTGTATTCAAAGTGATTGTGAACCGCAGTTTTTCAGAAGTTGGAATCTTACATCGTGAAATGGCAAAGTTACAATTACCTTTTCACAATTATTACTTTGTCACATTTCAGTGGTAGGAACAGGTCAGCATCATCTGCATCTCAGCACAGATGTGTGATCTCCACTGAAAGAATTCACAGGAGTGAGTACAGAGGATGGGGAGCTTACTATAGAGAGGGATAGATAAGGGCAGAGGACCACTCTACATATCCTGTTCTAGATGAGCACTATCCTATCCTCCGAAACTTCTAGAATACGCAGCTATTCCTGAAGGACTTTGTCCTTCCCAGGTTGTTGACTGGCCAGCTTGGACTGTCTCTTACAGGAGGGGGCAATGGTGCATCTTTGTTCTTTAACAAAAGCCTCCTGTTATATAGAGAAGTATTAGGATTTAGGGAACCTGACGCCAGTAATGACTGTCCAGTCAGGTCAGGGTGTCAGGTCTCCTTCTATGGGCAGAGAGAGACTCAGGTCTCATTTTTCTGAACAGTAATTAAGCTCCTGCTGTTCCCATCATGTGTTTTATAAGTTATTGACTGTGAAGGAGGTATGTACAACCCCATTGTCCTCCAAGCCTGATCATGTTTAATTTGTGACCAGATACAGGACCCACTTATACTCAAGGGGAAGGTATTATGGGACATGGGATAGGGCCAGTGGGGAACATTTTGGAGTCTTTTCACAACCCAGAGATGAAATGTGAAAATAAATCTCTAGCTCTGATTAAATAACAGAGAAAACCCTGCACCAAAGCAGATGGAAAACTGTATTCCAGTAGCACACACGGCCTTGTCTCTGTGTGTAAAATTGATAAACTAGACCAGAGTGCACTGCAGGTCCCAGATGCCATGGCTGCAGAGTGACTCAGCTATAAAATATCCTTTGCTATTACTACCTTTTGAGATGATTTCTTTTTTTAAATTACACTTCTTTACTATGTGTGTGTGGATGTGTGCAGATGTGCGTGCCACAGTGTTACACGTTGAAGTCAGAGGCAACCTGAGGAAGTCCATTCTCTCCCTCCACTATGTATGTAGATCAGGCATGGTGACAGGCTCTTTTACCTACTGATCAGTGTCACCAACCCTCAAAGCGATGTTAAGATTCATCTGCTTTGAGATAGTCTCATTCCAAAATGGGATTAAAAATAGTCACAGAGTGACTTAAATTATTCTATTATTTATTTATTTACTTATTTATGACATGCTCTGAGATATATATTTAGTTTAGCAGATTTTTGTCCTTCCTATCCTGTCCTCTACTTTCCCTTTTCTTCCTCATTTTATAAACCTTTTTTATTTATTTATTTATTTATTTATTTATTTATTTATTTATTTTTAAGATTTATTTTTATTTTATGTGTATTGGTGTCTCACCTGCATGTGTGTCTGAATGAGGGTGTCAGGTCCCCTGGAACTGGAATTACAGCTAGGTAGCTGGGAATTGAACCCTGGTTCTCTGGAAGAACAGCCAGTGCTCCTAACTGCTGAGCCGTCTGTCCATCCTTTCCGTGTCTTCTGTAGAGAATTTCACTTCTGCTTTCATTTAACATACACAAATGTTATTTTCTGAGGGGTTGTTTTGAGACAGGGTTTTGCTGTATTGCCATGGCTGTCCTGGAACTCACTCCATAGACCAGACAGTCCTTGAACTCACAGAAATCTGCCTGCTTCTCCTTCCTAAGTTATGGGATTAAAGGCATGTACCACCTGGCTTGATTTTATTCTTTGTGTGTGGTTATATAAAATCTAGAGACAACAATGAGGAAACACTAATGAATCTTTTGTTTTCTTGTAACAAATTAACAAAAACAGAATTCGGAACAACAGGAACTAACTTTGATGGGCTATTGCCAAGGGTCTCAGAACACTAAGAGATGTGTTCCAGAGGAAAAAAACTGTTAAATTATTTCTGCTACTCAAAAAATGAGCCACTCTGTGGATAGAGATGAGATATGTCTAAACTAGGTGTAGAGTTTGGGTCACAGGGAGATGGAAGAGGCTGAGCCTAGACAGAATCATGGGGAATTCTAGAGAGCAGCAAAGGTTCCAGCATGCATGAGCTGGAAATGCAGCAAAGTTGAAAGGCCTGCTTGACACGGGAGCATCCTAAACTGAAGAACGCTGGAATCCATCACAGCGCAGAGGGGCTGCTTACGCAGTGGGATTAGCGAGTAGAGTGAAGTTAAAAGCTGAACTCTCTCTAAAGGACATTGGGACACATTCTCTTTGGATGAATCCTTGAACTTGGAACCAGTAGGGAAGAATGCATGAAAATAACTTCTAAGAGTTGCACACTACCTTTAAAAATCACTGCTCTTTTATGAATGCCTGTTTTTGGCTTGCTCTTTTCTGAAAAATCGTGCTGACCTTCCCACCATGCCAGTTAATGCTCTTGTATCCAGAATTTTGGGGTTAGTTTATTCTCCTCCTTACATCTTCTTATTCTAACTTCACAAGAAGAAGAACTTCCCCTCTATTCCAGTCAGACAGCTCTGTCTATGAAATAGATAACCCACAGGCAGAGTAACAGGGCATGGTGCATACTGTTTTTTTATGCTTTGCATGCATGGGATATCATAGAAATAAAGTGAAGACTGGAGAGATGCAAAAGTACATAAAGAATTTTACCAACTCCTGAGAATGAGGACCCAAGTTTAGTGTCCAGCACCTGTGTAAGAAGCTTGGTGGTGTGTGCTTGTAAACCCATTTCTGGGAGACAGAGATAGGCAGAGACCTGAAGGTCATGGGCCAGCCAACCTGGCCTAATGGGTGAACTCTAGGCCATTAAAGATCTTGTCTCAAAAATAAAGTGGATGGCCTTCCTGTTCTGGCAAATGACATCCAAGGTTGTCCTCTGGATTACACATACACACACACACACACACACACACACACACACACACACACACAGAGAGAGAGAGAGAGAGAGAGAGAGAGAGAGAGAGAAGCGAGAACAAGTGTCTAGAATCTGATGAAATCTGAAAATTGTGGCTAGGAAGAAGTCTGACCTTTTCTCACCTATTGCAAGGTTTATGAAGGAAGCTTCTATGAAGAAGGGATAACAAGAGGGCAGCACACATGTATTGAATATATGCTGTATATGATAGCCACACTTCCAAAAAGGGAGACTCAAGGAAACCTTCACATTGTTACATTAAATGTGACACATAGCTGGGCAGTCCAAGGGCCTATGAACAGTGAACTGGGGGGAACTTAGCAAGACTGTGTGCACAAGATATTCTCCACACTATTCTTTGGAGGTAAGGACATCATTTCCTTCCTCACAGAAGGTTGTCTCTGGAAGGACATTACTGTCCCCTGTATTGGGGAATGTCAGCTGGGTTTATGGTCTGCTTTGGGGAAAGACGGGATAAAGAGAATATGATCTAGCTTTTGTTTTCTCAAATGTCAGTGGATCGTATTTGGGGTGATATCATGTCCTGACCACCTTCAGACCTTTTGTCTTATCTCCGCAAGGGCAGGTATGTTTGCATTTAGTCAGGAATACACCTTGCCTGGAGAAACTGATGTTCTTTAGAGGAACAGATAGGAGATACAATAGTCATGAAAACGTTGGTCTAGTTTTCTTTCTTGTGACAGGTATGAGCTGAATGTTTCCTGGTAGATGCTATGATTTCCTTTTGAAGAACCCACCTTTCAATGAGGGGCATTTAGAGACAGATTCTTTCTTATAGTACTTACTGCTTCTCAGGTGCTTTCAGATCAAAATAATCACTATATTAATATCTTGTCATGCATGCACATCCTGCACCGAAGACACCCCTATGTAATAAATCTGCACTTCTTTCTGTAAGATTGCTTTTTCTTTTCCTTTTTTAACCTTTTTAGTACTGCCATTTGATTTGAAATGGTGCATCTTTAAATCATTTTTCTAATGTTTACCTTGCATTATTTGAGTGTCTGTGTGTGTGTGTGTGTGTGTGTGTGTGTGTGTGTGTGTGTGTAGTTTATGTGCATAGGAGTGCAGGTGCCCTTGGAGGACAGAGGTTTCAGTAACCCCTAGGTAGAGTTACAGACATTTGTGAGCTGTCTGCCTTGAGCTCTGAAAGTGAACTTGGGTCTTCTGCAAGAGCAGTATACACTCTTAACTGCTGAGCCATCTCTCTAAATAGACGTCTTTACATTTGAAGTTTAACAGTGATTCTGAGTCTTCTCTAGACATCAGGACAAAATTATCCTCCCTCTGTGGCTGACCACCTGTGCCTAAATTCCAGGCCTCTGCCTAGTCTGACTCTGCACAGACAGCATCTTTCTAAAATTATCAGACAGTACTCGGTAGTACTTAGGTAGGAGTTAGCAAGCTTGAAGTTCATTGAGGATGAATGTCTTCCTTATAATCAGCTTTGGACTCCACTTTCCATGTCCCTAGCAAACACACTGAGTTTAAGACCTCCTTAAGATTTGAAACACCATGTAAAGGATGGAAGAATAAATACAATTGTAACCCATCTAACATTTGAAAAGACACAGTGGGTCATAGTAGCACACATCTGCAATTATAGCACGTAGGATACAGAGGCAGAAGAAGCAAGAGCTCAAGGTCATCTGTAACTGCATGCTAAGTTTGAGGCCAGCCCAGACATATGAGACACTATTAAAAATACAGGCTACATTAGCTACCATCCAGCCCCACAGTTGGGCCTTGGGTTGACCTACCCTAGCATCTACCCCATCTAGGACCTTCTGGATCTGGTGAAGGTACTGGTCCTGTAGAATGATACCTGCAAGATCTCCAAGACTTGTGGCAGTCACAGGATATTCCACAGGAGTTCTGGTGAGGATCCAGTGACGATGGTGTACCAGAAACCAGAGGCCTTGAACCAGACCAGTGACTCAATGCAATAAACATTTACCAGTAAAACTTACGGGACAAAGAGGTATGCTATGTGGTAGACTGACGCCTCCATTGACACCAGGATGAATAAAGAAAGAGGTGTTGGAGACTCAGGAAAGAAGGAGAAGCAAAGAGATTTTTGTAGATGGAAGTTTCTGTCCCACCAGGTTCTGCAGCCATTCAGTCCCAAATAAACACACAGAGGCTTATATTAATTATAAAACTGTTTGGTCTATTGCTCAGGCTTATACCCAGCTAGCTCTTGCACTTAAATTAACCCATAATTCTTGTCTATGTTTAGCCACATGGCTTGGTATCTTTCCACAGTCTGACATTCTCATCTTGCTTCCTCTGCTTCTGGCTGGCAACTCCTCGACTCTGCCCTTCCTCTTCCCAGAATTTTTCTAGTCTGGTCACCTGCCTATACTTCTTGCCTGGCTACTGGCCAATCAGCATCTTATTAAACCAATTTGAGTGACAAATCTTTACAGTATACAGGATCATTGTCCCACAGCAGATTTTTCTGTTGAAGTGGTTTTTGTTTTGTGGGATTTTTTTGTTTTGTTTTGCTTTTGCTTTTGTTAGCTTGCTTGCATACTTTGATTTGTTTCCTTATGTGGGGTGTGGCAGGGATGAGAAGAGGATATGGGGGGACTGGGAGCTGAACAGAATTGGGGTGCATGATGTGTAATTCCCAAAGAGTCAATAAAGAAATTAAAAAAAAAATAGAGGCTACAATACCAACCTGCCAGGCAAGCTATGTCTATTGGTGCAATAGTGATGTGTTTATTCCGGGATGACCAACTGCTTTCTTGTTAGATTTGAGGCCTGCTTTATGGCGAGAGGTTACAAGCCCTAGGAGGGAGTATGCCGCTGTTTTGTGAAATCACGTTTAGTTAAACTGCTTTCTAAACATTTATGTTTGTACTCATAGACCTGTGTAGGTCTCAGCATGGATTAGAGAGAACTCTTTTGGCAGTGGGTGATGGTTAAAGCTGGGATGCACAACTTGTCTAACTGCAAAGAATAAGTGGCGATTGAATGCTCAGCTCTAAAAGGGGCATCTTCCTCATCCCCTAAGGAGGGTAGGGAAGAGTGCTCTGGAATACTGTCCTCTGGATTTGATATGGTCGTTGCAGATGTGAGCACACAGTAACTTTGACCATCTGCACAAGACCTAAAGGCATGCACACACTTCATCCCACCCCCTCACATACAAATAAAGTAGGAGATAAAGTGACCACCAAGAGTCAGGGGCAAATAAGAGAGTACTGGAGTAAATATATATGCTCACAACACACTGTCTACAGATACTAAATTATCAAAATTAAAAATTATGTATATGTTGGCAGGTGAGAAATTTTTTTTCACTGAAAATAGAATATTTTTTATATAACATATCCTGATTATGGCTTCCCCTCTGTATACTGTTATGAAAATCCTGTCACTGGTCATCTAACCAATTGAAAGGATCATTTGGGTCCAAGAGGCAGAGTTTTCATTGGGAGTAGACATGACCCAAAGATAAGGCAGATCAGAGGGATGCTCGGCCTTTTGGGAGGCCTAAGGGGCAGCAAGCAGAGGAAAGCAGGTGGTGGGGGGTGCGACCCAGTTCAGATTCCCCATCCTTATTGTGGTATCTGTGCATGAATTTTACTGGCAATAAATGGTAAAGTAATCATTTGACTTCCCATATCATTATACAGCTCCCAGTTCCTCCCTCACCCCTCCCATCCAGATCAATCCACTTTTTGGTTCCCACTAGAAAACAGACTTCTAAGGGATAATAATGAAATAAAATAAGATAAAACACATTAGAATTGGACAGGAGAGTCCAAGAAAGGGCACAAGAAATAGATAAAGACGTGGAGACTCGCTGATTCTCACATTCAGGAATCTCATAAAAAACACTAAACTAGAAACCATAATATATATACAAAGGACTTGCAGGGTAGAAAAAGAGACAAATAAAAAAATTAAAAATTATTTTAAAGAAGCCCCACCACAACATTATGAGACAAGGAACCTCAAAATATGCTGCTGAGTTCATTTTCCGTTGGTTTCTACTGCTGGGCATGCAGCTCACCCTTGAGAGTGTTTCCCCAGTGAGACTCCCTTGGAGAAAAATAAGTTTTATTTGCAAGTGGTTGTCACTCGGAGATAGCTTCTGAGATGGAGGTATGTGTCCACTTCTCCTTTCAGCTCTAAGATCCCATCTGATGCAGACACATGCAGGCCCTGTGCATGCTGCCCCAGTCTTTGTGGGTTCATATGTAAGTTAGTACTGTTGATTTAGGGGTCTCCTTTTCTTGCTGTCCTCCATCCCTTCTGGATGTTACATTCTTTCTGCCTCCTCTTCCATAGGGTTCTCTAAGGCCCAAGTGGAAGGATTAGATGGAGACATCCCATTTAGAGCTGAGTGTCCCAGGGTCCCTTACTCTGTGCATATTGTCGGCTGTGAGTTTCTGTATTTGTTCCTATCTACTGCAGGAGGAAGCTTCTCTGATGATGGCTGAGCAAGGCACTGATCTATGAGTGTAGCAGAATGTCACTGTAGTCATTTTATTACTATGTTCCTTTAGTAGAACAATGGAATTTGGTTTTTCCTTAAGTCCCTGGTCTATCTAGTCCCAGGTTCTTGGTCATTGATGTAGGGTCAGGAATGGGTTCCATCTTATATGCACGAGCATACCTTGCAGGCAGGACGTCATTGTAGATCAAAGAGTTTATAGCTAGATTGGTATTCACATTTCTCTTTTGGTAGCATGCTATCTTCCAGTACCAAGAATAGTAGCCTATAGCGGTGAAGGCTCTAGGTAGGCACAAGTTGGACTTCTCCATGTTCAATGAATTATGTAGGTGTTATCTTCAGTAATAGGGCCGTGCTGTCAGGTTGTAAACAGCAACCTATAGCCTTGGCAACAGCTTGGGTTGTTTGGGGGTTTCCTTGGGATCCTTTTAGTCAACAACTCAAGTAGATGTAACACATTCCTGGAACTTGAAACTTTATTTGGTGACAAGAAATGTCCAGTCGGGGCTCTGTCTCCCACGTTATTTGGTGACTTCACACACACACATGCTCATACACACACACACACACACACACACACACACACACACACACGGAAGCGTCTATTGTATTAGGTTTCCATACTACCCCTCAAATGGCCCTTAATTTTAGCTGTCTTTCCTTGTATTCTCTCTCTCATCTCCTTCTTCCCTCCCTGCTTGATCCTCCCATACTAGTCCCATCCATCCATCCATCCATCCATCCATCCATCCATCCATCCATCCATCATCCATCCATCCACCCAACCATAAATATCTTTTCTATTTCCCTTTTCTAGGAAGATCTATCAGTTACCCATAGTCTCTTACTCTATACCTAAACTCTGTATTTCTTGCCATATTGTAGCTTGCTTATTAATGATTTAACAGCTAATATCCTTTTAGAAGCAAATGTATACCATGTTAGTCTTTCTTGGTCTGGAATAGCCCATTCAGGTTGATACTTTTCTAGTTCCACCCATTTATCTGTAAATTTCATAATTTCTTTTTTTAAACAGCTGAATATATTCCATTGTGTAAATGTGCCACATTTTCTTAATCTATTATCTGTTGAGGGACAGCCAGATTGTTCCCAATATCTGGCTATTATGAATAGAGTAGCAATAAACATGATTGACCAAGTGTCTCTACGGTAGGATGAAGCATCCATTGGGTACATGCTAAAGAGTGGTATACCTCAGTCTTGAGGTAGATTGGGTCTCATCTTCATGAGGAACTCATTTCTATAGTGGCCATATAACTTCGCAGTCCCACCAGCAAGGAATGAGTGTTTCCCTTGCTCCACATCCTCTCCAGCATAACTGTGATTTGATTTATTGATTTTAGCCATTCTGACAGGTGTAAGATGAAATCTAAAAGTAGTTTTGATTTGCATTTCCCCAATGACTGAGGATGTTGAACATTTCTTTACATGTTTCTTAGCCATTTGAGTTTCCTCTTTTGAGAATTTTCTGGTTAGATATGTACTCCATTTTTAAATTGGGCTATTTATCTTGTTGCTAGACAGTTTTTTGAGTTCTTTGTATATTTTGGATATTAGTTCTCTATTGGATATGGAGTTGGGAATAATCTTTTCCCATTTAGTCCTTTGCCTTATAGAAGCTTTTCAGTTCCATGAGGTCCTGTTTATTGATTAGTGTCTGTGCCATTGGTGTTCTGTTCAGGAAGCTGTCTCCTGTGCCAATGAGTTCAAGGCTATTCCCCACTTTCTCTTCTACCAGGTTTAGTGTATCTGGTTTTATGTTGTGGTTTTTGATCCTCTTGGACTTGAGTTTTGTTCAGGGTGATAAATATGGATCTATTTGCTTTTTTCTACATGCAGACAACCAGTTTGACTAGCACCATTTGTTGAATATGCTTCTTTTTTTCAAGTATTTATTTCTGCCTTCTTTGCTAAAAATCAGGCATCCATAGGTGTGCAGATCTATGTCTGAGTCTTCAGTTCAATCCCAGCAATCAATGTGTCTGTTTTGTGCCAATGCCATGCTGTTCTTATTACTATAGTGGTGCAGTACCATTTGAGTTAGGGATGGTGCTACCTCTGGAAATTCTTTTATAATTCAGGATTATTTTTAACTATCCCTTTGTGTGTGTGTTTCCATATGAAGGGAAAAATTGTCCTTTCAAGATGGAATTTTGATGGGGATTTCATTGAATCTGCAGTTTGCTCTTCGTAGGATGGCCATTTTTACTACATTAATATTACTGGTCCATGAGCATGTTGGATCTTTCCATCTTCTAATATCTTCTTAAATGTCAAAGTGGTCATTTGAGGCCAGCCTGAGCAACATAAGCTCTTTTCTCAAAAACAAACAAATAAACAAACAAACAAACATCTAAACAAAAAAATAATGAACCAATCAAACAAACAAAGCCATAAACACAAAAACAAAATGCAGCAACAAAGCAAATAATCAAATGGCAGGTCTAACACTGAACTGTGGAACTAATAAACTCCACGAGAAAGGTTTCTTTTTTTTCAAGTTTTACAGAACATTAATAGTTGTTATTGTGTTCTTAAACTATTATTCATGGAAAAGAATGAATTGCAGTTGAATATAATTTTGTTAAAGGAATATATTTTGTAGGCCAGACAGTAGAAAAGATGGAATTCACTTAATTGAGGTTTATAATGTGAGGAAAACACTTACTATTTTGTTATGTTATGTAGTTTCTAGCCTTAGATAATTTCTACCTTACATTTTAACTAATTGGGTGAAACAAGAATGTATATTAGAAAACATTAAATGAAGATATTGGAGCCAGTGTTTTCCCTCAGTGGAAAAGAGAGTATACTTGCCCATCATTCACAATGCCATGGTTCAATTCCCATCAAACACCTTTCTCCCAAACAGCAAAAACAAAAACAAAAACAAACAAAAACAAAAACAAACAAAAACAAAAGCAAAAACAAAAACAAAAACAAACAAAAACAAAAACAAAAACAAAAAGGTCAAATGAAACTAGTGAGAAAAAAAAATAAAAAATGAAACAAAAACCCAAACAACTAAACAAAGCAGATGAAACACTAAGTAGGGGAATAATTACCTAAGTATCACTTATGAAATAAGTGCTCTTTTCATATTAAATTCTATATTTGGAAATTGTCAAAAGGTCATTTTTTCCTAACCTCAGTATTTGCTTCACAATAAAGCTTAGCTCTTTTACAATTAATATGCATGAGATGTTTGCAAAATTGTTGATAATTTTTTTAAACCAAAATCACTCATTTTTTAAACTTTTATTTCTCTCTCATACATTACACTGGACCACAGTTTCCCCTCCCTCCACTCCTTCTGGTCTCTCCTCCCCCCTCCTCTCCCCAGATGAACTCCTTTTCTCCCTACCCTCAAAAGGCAGGACTCCCAAGTATATCAGCCAAACATGTCTTAACAAGATACTGTAAGACTGGGCACAGCTGGATGTGACCATCCAGTAGGAGGAAAAGGGTTCCAAGTATAGACAAAAGATTCAGAGACAGTCCCTGCTCTCATTGTTGGGAATCCCATAAGAACACCAAGCTACACAACCATAGTGAATATACAGAGGACCTAGCTCAGACCCGTGTGGGCTCCGTGTTTGTTGCTTCAGTCTCTGTGAGCCCCTATGAGCCCTGCTTAGTTGACTCTGTGGGATATGTTCTCCTGCTCGCCGCCTCATCCCCTCTGGCTTCTACAATCCTTCCTCCCCCTTTCTGTAGGCCTCACTGGCTCCACCTAGTGTCTGGATATGGCCCTCCGCATCTGTTACTGTTGGTTTCTGGATGACACTCTCCGATGACAACTGGACTGGGCAACAGTCTATGAGTGAAGCAGATCGTATTAGGAATTATTTCATCGACTTTTCTCCTGGGTCTCTGGCCTGGCCTGCCTGTTTTCTGTCCATCCAGGCAGTGACCGACTTGGGATCCCTCTCATGGCATGGGTCTCAAGTTGGACTAGTCAGTGGCTGGCCACTCCCACAAGTTCTCTGCCACCATTGCCCCGGCAGGTCCTGCAGGCAGGACAGATCTAGGTTTTATGGCTGGATTGATGTCCCAGTACCTCTGCTAGGAGGCTTGCCTGGTTATAGAAGATGGCCAGTTCAGGCTCCATATCCTCCATTACGAGGAGATTTTGCTAGGATCACTCTCAAAGATTCCAAGGAGTTTCCACTGCACTAGGTTTCTACATTGCTAACCAAATGTCCCCCAATTCTAGTGGTCTCTTCCAGTACTTTTTCCCAACCCATGCCTGATCCCTTCTGTTCCCATCCCCAGCTGTCCCCAACCACCTACAAAATGTATTCTATTTTCCCTGCCCAGGCAGATCCATGCATCTTCTTTTGACCCCTCCTTGTTACCTAGCTTCTTTGGCTCTGGGGAATTATAGAATGATTGACCTTTATTTAATAGCTAATGTACATTTACAAATGGGTACATATGACAGTTATATAAAAAAACAGGGGCTTATGGTGATATTTTTCTTTTGTACCAAAATGTTAATTGTATGTTAATAAATAAAGTTGCCTGGGGATCAGGGCTATTAGCAAGCCATAGGAAAACAGGGCAGTGGTGGTGTACGCTTGTGATCACAGCACTTGGTAGACAGAGCTAGGTAAGTCTCTGTGTGTTCAGGGATACAGCCAGCATTGGATACACATGCCTTTAATCTCAATACCAACCATAGAACACCTGGAGGTCTATACAAACAGGCCGTGATGAGGCAGTCCTGTGGTTGGGTTTACAACCAATGAGAAGGCAGAACAGAGACTATATAAAGACTTTAACACAGGAAGTAGGGCTCCTTCGGAGAGGTAGGACCACTGCAGGAAGAAGGGTAAGGTTTTAGCTCTTAGCTCTGACTTCTTGGCTTTCTTCTTTGCATTGGTTCTGTGTTTCTTATTTATAAGACGGTTGGTTACATCTACAGGGGCTGGAGAGATGGCTCAGTGGTTAAGAGCACTGACTGCTCTTCCAGAGGTCCTGAGTTCAATTCCCAGCAACCACATGGTGGCTCACAACCACTTGCAATTAGATCTGGTGCCCTCTTCTGGCCTGCAAGGACACATGCAGGCAGAACACTGTATACATAATAAATAATTAAAAAATTTAAAAAAACCAGATAATTTTTAAAAATGAGGTCTTTAAAGAGACAATAAAATAATAGAAAAGATAAGCCACATAAGGATGGAAATTGCACAAAGAATCTGGATACTGCATATTATTATATTGTTTTGGGGATTTTTAACTGGAGAAAGATTTGATTATAAAGACTGCTGATATTATATATATATATAAAAGGTATCCTGACTTCAAAATTTATGTATAAGGATACATTGCTTTGGAAAAGAGGTTCTGCTTTTGTTTTCACAGAAAATGAGAACCTGTGGATTGCTTTTAGGCTAATATGGCTTGATTAGCCAAGACCCCCTGAAAGGTCTCCAGTGACACCATGGCCCAGATGAACCAACATCCAAAATCAGCTTCAAAGCAACTGGCTGAGATGATCCATCCTCACAGACTATAGTCAATATTTAACTAAAATTCTCAATTTTCTCAAGATCCCCATAAGATTGCCAATGCCCCCAACCAACAGGAAGTAGTATGAAAAGCTATGCCCAAACTCCCAAATATTGTTTATAAATGTTTATTTTTATTTAAAGGTGGTTGATTATAAATTATAAATGCAATCTCTTTCTAAAGAAGAAAAGAGGATGTTATAGATATGATAGGATGAAAGGGTAGATTATTGAATCTACTTTTAAAGAGCAACAACTTGTTTGAAATGTTTTATATTACTATGGATTTTAGTTTACTGACACAAATTTAAAGTTAATTTTGTGATAATATATGTATATTTCTACTCTTGTTTAAGGTATTTTATTTATGCAACTCATTTAAAATTACAATATATAATTAAGGAATACAGATTAATAGTCATCTAGAATAATCAAACTTATAGTAATGTTAGTTAAGTTTTTTAGGTATATAAAGGTATATAAAGGAATATTTCAATTAGATAGGTGATCTTCAAACACTTCAAAGACTTACAGAATATGGCATTTAAAATGTTTTAAAAACGTAGACTTTCTGGACAGTGAGACATGCCTGCTCCTGATAGCACCGATTTACTTCAAAGAAGATGATGGGCATTGAAGAAACTCCATATGGAGTTTGCTTTCCTTAGGGCAAAAGTTAGCCATTTGGGCAAGAAACTGTTCTTGCCTGGGCTGCTTGACAAAATGTTGTAAAGGCTGGACATGCAGGACCCGTGGAAAAATGACCACTAAATTTTGCCAAAACAAGGCAAGATGGTCCTTCAGGTTCTTGCTTCACAGACAAGACTGCCATATATTCTACAGGACACAGGGAGAAGTGACTAAAAAACTCTAGGCCTATAGGCTGAAGATAGATGCCCCAATGCTGCAGAGGAACTTTGCATGACTGTCCAGGCAGTCTCTGTCATTCTAGAATTTTGGAAGTTGCTTACAATGCACTTCCTGTTTACTCGGGTAATATTATATCCTTCTGGGGTCTTTGATGTAGTTGAAGACTAAATAGTTATAATTTCCTTGGTTATGATAAAAGATAAATTAGATATGAAACTTTAGACTCACAAATATAGGATAGATGACAAAATATTTTTTCAAATTTTGCCAAATACAAATAGACTAGATATTGTAACCATATCTCTTGTTTGATAACTGTTCTATTCTATGTAATTTTACTATGTTAAAGTTAAAACCTTCCTTTTTGGTTAGACAGAAAAAGGGAAGTGCTGTGGGATGTCTTTCTGTATGCTGTGACTATGTGTTGCTATAACTGGTTAATAAAGAAGCTGCTCTGGCCTATGGTGAGTCAAGTAATAGCCAGGCAGGAAATCTAAGGAGAAAGACAGGAAACGAAATGGCAGAGTCTGGGGAGATGCCAGTCCGCTGTCCAAGGAACAACATGCCAGCAGACCAGTAAGCCATGGAACATGTGGCAAAACTTAGATTAATAGTAATAGGTTAATTTAAGATATAAGAGTTAGCTAGCAAGAGGCCTGCCATAGACCATACAGTTTGTAAATAATAGCTGGGTGGTTATGCCACTCAAGAGGCAGAGCCAGGTGTATCTCTGTGAGTTCAAGGCCAGCCTGGACTACAGAGCGAGATCCAGGAAAGGAACCAAAACTACACAGAGAAACTCTGTCTTAAAAAACAAAAAAAAAATATTAAGCTTCTGAGTGATTATTTTATAAGTAACTGTAGAACTGCGGGGCCAGGCAGGACCAGAGAAACCTTCTGACTATAGGCTACCTTTTCAGGATGATCTTGTAGTTCCACTCATTTGCCTGCAAATTTCATGATGTCATTGTTTTTAACAGCTGAGTAATATTCCATTACGTAAGTGTATCATATTTTCTTTATCCATTCTTTTGTTGAGGGACATCTAGGTTGTTTCCAAGTGAAAAACACTGTTATGAATAAAGCTGCAATGAACACTGTTGAGCAAGTGTCCTTGTGGTAGCATGGAATGTCCTTTGAATATATGGCCAAGAATTGTACAGCTGCATCTTGAGGTAGATCAATTCTGAATTTTCGGAGGAACTGCCATATTGATTTCCATAGCGGCTGTACAAGTTTGCACTCTCACCAGTAGTGGAGTAGGGTTCTTCTTGCTCCACATTCTCAGCAGCAAGAGCTGTCACTTGATTTTATCCATTTTGATTTTATCTATTCTGACAGGCATAAGATGGAATCTCAAAATAGTTTTGATTTGCATTTTCCTGATGGCTAAAGATGTTGAACCTTTTAAATGTTTCTCAGCCATTTAAGATTCCTCTGTTGAGAATATTCTGTTTATATCTTTGACTAATTTTTAAATTAAATTACTTTGTTTGTTGATGTCTAATATGTCTTTACATATTTTGGATATTAGCCCTCTGTAAGATATGGTATTGGTGAAAAATCTTTTCCCATTCTGTAGGCTGCTGCTTTGTCTTATTGACAGTGTCTTTTGCCTTACAGAATCTTTCAGTTTCATGAGGTCTCATTTAATGATTTTTATGCTATTGGTGTTCTGTTCAGGAAGTGGTCTCCTGTGCCAATGAGTTCAAGGCTACTCCTCACTTTCTTTTCTATCAAGTTCAGTTTATCTGGTTTTATGTTGAGGTCTTTGATCTACTTAGACTTGAGTTTTGTGCAGGGTGATAAATATGGATCTATTTGCATTCTTCTCCATGCAGACATTCAGTTAGACTAGCACCATTTGTTGAAGATGGTTTCTTTTTTTCCATTGTGTATTTCTGGCTTCTTTACCAAAAATCAGATGTCCATAAGTGTGTGGATTTATGTCTGGGTTTTCAATTCAATTTCATTGATCAAACTGTTTTTATGCTAATACATGCAGTTTTTATTAGTATAGCTGTGTAGTACATCTTGGATCGGGGATGGTGATACCTCCAGATATTCTGTTATTGTACAGGATTGTTTTAGCTATCTGCTGTGGGATGGTCTGTATGTCAAATGTGTTGCTCTGATTGGTCAATATATAAAACACTGATTGGCCAGTAGCCAGACAGGAAGTATAGGCGGGACTAATAGAGAGGAGAATTGAGAGAACAGGAAGGCGGAGGGAGACACTGCCAGCTGCCGCCATGACAAGCAGCATGTGAAGATGCCGGTAAGCTACGAGCCACGTGGCAAGGTATAGAAATGGATTTATAGAAACGGATTAATTTAAGATGTAAGAACTAGATAGCCATTAGGCCAAACAGTTTAAATAACATAAGTGTCTGTGTGTTTATTTTATAAGTTGATTGTCAGACTGCCAGGGCTTGGCGGGAACTGGAGAGAAAACTCTCCAGCTACCGCTATCCTAGGTTTTTGCTTTTCCAAATGAAGTTGAATATTGTCCTTTCAAGGTTTGTAAAGAATTGTGTTGGAATTTTGATGGGATTATGTTGGATATGTAGAATTCTTTTGGTAGGATAGCTATTTTTGCTATGTTAATCCTACCAGTCCATGAGCATGGGATAGCTTTCTATCTACTGATATCTTCTTCAATTTCTTTATTCAAAGGCTTGAAGTTCTTGTCATACATGTCTTTAACCTGATTTGTGAGAGTTACTCCAAAATGTTTTATAGTATTTGTGACTATTGTGAATGGTGTTGTTTCCCTGATTTCTCTTTCAATCCATTTGTCATTTGTACATAGGAGGGCTGCTGATTTTGTGTGTGTGTTAATCTTGTATCTAGCTACTTTGTTAAATGTGTTTTTCAGCTGTAGGAGTTCTCTGATAGAATTTTTGGGGTCACTTAAGTATACTATCATATCATCTGCAAATAATGATACTTTGACTTCCTCTTTTCCAATTTGTGGTCCCTTGATCTCCTTCAGTTGTCTTATTGCTCCTGCTAGAAATTAAATTATTATATTGAGTATACATGGAAAGAGTGGACAGACTTGTCTTGTTTCTGATTTTAGTGGAATTCCTTTGAGTTTATCTCCATTTATTTGATTTTGGCTATTGGCTTGCTTTATATTGCTTTTAATATGTTTAAGTATGTTCCTTGTATCCCTATTCACTCCAAGACTATCACCATAAAAGGGTGAGGAATTTTGCCAAAAACTTTTTCAGCATTTAATGAGATGATCATGTGTTTTTTTTCCTTTCAGTTTGTTTATATGGTGAATTACATTGACTAATTTTGGTATGTTGAACCATACCTCCATTTCTGGGAAAAAGCCTACTTGACCTAATTGGATAATATTCTTGGTTTGTTCTGGGATTTTGTTTGAGAGTATTTTATTGAGTGTTTTTACATCTATGATCATGTGGGAAATTGGTCTGTAATTCTCTTCCTTTTTTGAATCTTTGTGTGGTTTGGGTGCTGTGGGATGGTCTGTATGTCAAATGCTCTGATTGGTCAATAAATAAAACACTGATTGGCCAGTGGCCAAGCAGGAAGTATAGGCAGGACTAACAGAGAGGAGAATTGAGAGAACAGGAAGCTGAGTGAGGAGATACTGCCAGCCCTCGCTGCACGTGAAGATGCTAGTGAATCATGAGCCACGTGGCAAGGTATAGATTTATAGAAATGGATTAATTTAAGCTATAAGAACAGTTAGCAAGAAGTCTGCCATGGCCATACAGCAATGTAAGTCTCTGTGTTTACTTGGTTGGATCTGAGCGACTGTGGGACTGGCGGGTGAGAGAGATTTGTCCTGACCATGGGCCGGGCAGGAAAACTCTAGCTACATTTGGGTATCAAGGTGAGTGTGGCCTCATAAAATGATTTGAATGGCAATGTTCCTTCTGTTTCTATTTTGTAGAATAATTTGAGAAGTACTGGTATTAGCTCTTCTTGAAAGTCTGGTAGAATTCTACATTAAATATCTGGCCCTGGGATTTTATTGGTTGGGGGACTTTTAATGATTGTATTTTCTTGGGGGTTATAGTTCTATTTATATTCTTTATCTGGTCTTGATTTAACTTTGGTGACTGGTATGTATCTACTGAGAAAATTATCCAATTTTTTAGATTTTCCAGTTTGGTGGCATACAAGTTTTTAAAATAAGACCTAATGATTCTTTGGATTTCCTCTGTGTCTGTTGTTATGTGTCCCTTTTAATTTCTGATTTGTTAATTTGGATATTTTCTCTCTGTTTTCTAGTTACTTTGCATAAATGTTTGGCTTTATTGCTGATTTTCTCACAGAACCAATTATAGACAGTTAATGTGGGTCCTGGGAATTGAACCCAGGTCCTTTGGAAAAGTAGTCAGTGCTCTTAACCACTGACTCATCTCTCTAGCCCTGTCTAAGTCTTTTTATTGGGGAATTGAGTCCACTGATATTGAGAGATATCAATGAACAATGATAGCTATTTCCTGTTATTTCATTGTTGTTTGTGGTGTGTGTGTGTGTGTGTGTGTGTGTGTGTGTGTGTGTGTGTGTTCTCCCTTCTTTTGGTTTTACTGGTGTGAGATTATTTATTTTCTGTGTTTTCATAGGTGTAGTTAACTTCCTTGGCTTGGAGTTTTCCTTCTACTATCTTCTGTAAGGCTGGATTTGTGGATAGATATTGTTTAAATTTGACTTTATTATGGAATATCTTGCTTTTTCCATCTATGATGATTAAAAGTTTTGCAGGTTCCAGTAGTATGGGCTGGCATCTATGGACTCTTAGAATCTGCAGAACATCTGTCCAGGCTCTTCTGGCTTTTAGAGTCTTCATTGAGAAGTCAGGTATAGTTCTAATAGGTCTGCCTTTATATGTTACTTGGCATTTTTTTCCGTTCAGCTTTTAATAACCTTTCATTGTTCTACATGTTTAGTGTTTTGGTTATTATGTAGCAAGGGACTTTCTTCTCTGGTCTTATCCATTTGTTCTTCTGTAAGCTTCTTGTATCTTTATGGGCATGTCCTTCTACAGATTAGGAAAAAATTTTTCTATGATTTTGTTAAAAATGTTTTTGTGCCTTTGAATGGGATTTTTCTCTTTCCTCCATCCTATTCTTCTTAGGTTTGGTTTCTTCATAGTATTCCAGATTTCTTGGATGTTTTGTGTAAGGAATTTTTTAGATTTAATATTTTCTTTGAGTTATGTATCTGTTTCTTCGATTGCATTTTCAATGCTTGAGATTCTCTGTTCATCTCTTGTATTCTGGTGATGCTTGTATCTGTAGTTCCTGTTTGCTTACCTAGACTTTCCATCTCAAGAACTCCCTCAGTTTGTGTTTTCTTTATTGCTTCTGTTTCCACTTTCCAGTCTTGAACTGTTTTACTCATTTCTTCCACCTGTTTTTTTTCTTGGCTTTCTTAAGGGATTCCTTCATTTCCTCCAATTGTTTGTTTATGTTTTCCTGGATTTCTTTAAGGGATTTATTCATTTTCTCTTTAAGGACCTCTATCATCTTCATAAAGTTGGTTTCGAGGTTGTTGCCTTGTGCCTCAGCTGTGTTGGTATACTCAGGTCTTGCTGTAGTGAAATAGCTGGGCTCAGGTGGCAACAAATTGCCCTGGCTGTTGTTGATTTTGTTATTATGCTGGCCTCTAGGCTTCTGGGTTTTTGGTAATTACAGGTGTAGTTGCTGATTAGTGAGTTTGTCTTTGTCGGATGGGTGTTTTCCCCTTGGTTTCTCTTTCCTCTCTGATCTTCTTGCCTGAGTGGCCTGTGGTTCTGGAGGCTAGCAAGTCCTCTAGTCCAGTAGAGTGCCTTTGCTGGATTTCTGGTGACCTGAGTGACCTCCATGGTTCTGGATGCCAGTGTGGCCTCTGGGGTTCTGGATGCATGCATTGCCTCTGAAATTCTGGGATTCTGGGTATTGGTGTGGCTTCTGGTAAAGCAGGGGGCTTCTGCAAGAGTTGTGGGTGGGAGCATGATAATGAGAAGGAGGCCTGTTGTGGGGAAGGGTGGGCAGGCTTTGAGGAAGTTTTGGTGGTGTGTGTGTGTGGGGGGGTACTTATATGGAATTCTGGGTACCGGCATGGCCTCTGGTAGAGCAGGGGGTTTTAGCTGGAGTTGTGGGCCAGGATATCATGAATGAGATTTCTGATTTGAATTAACTGCGTGTTGTTTAAAAACTCAGAGATGGGTCATCAAGATGGTGCAGCAGGCACAAGCTCTTGCCGTTCAAGCCTCATCACTGGAGTTCCATTCCTGGTACCCATGGTGGAAGGAGAAAACTGATTCCTGAAAGTCGTCCTCTGATGTCTAACTATACTCTGTGGTATACACAAACTTCACACACACACACACATACACACACACACACACACACACACACACACACACACACACACACACCCTCCTCCTGATAAATAAAAATCCAGTGATAAAGTCATTTGTATAACAGCCCCATCTGGAAGCGAGACTGAGTGTTCTTTCCAGAAAAGGCATCTTGATTTCTCCTACATGGTGTCTGGTTTGAATCCTGTAAAGGCCACATTAATAAAGTGTTGCAAGCGATTTTCTGGGTCAAGCTCTGCGTTACAATAAATATGGATTCAACCAGGAAAGTGAACCTTAAATTGCTTACTCTCTTTTTGTAGTTCCTTCTGCAATGGCCCAGATTGTTATACAAGCACATAAATCCTTTTAATTGGCCCACCCCCAGGAGGCAAAGAGCCCACCCCAGCAAGCCATCATGGGGATAAGTGCAGGCTGTTGAAGTGGGGTGCATCTTGCTGAACAATTTTTGCTTTTATTTTACCAACTGATTTTAAAAGGCAGCATTGTAACTTGGCATTAAATATTTAAGAATGATATTAAGGTAAGATTGATTCATTTAGCAGGCATAATGGAGTGGGAAAGCCACATGGAGCGACTAAAGGGCTTCGCAGTGGGAAATCTATGCTAGCAGGCATCAATCCGCACCTGGTAATGGCCATGAATAGGCTCGCCCTCTTGCTATTTAAATAAATTGATGTGCAATTCATCTGCTGCTTAGAGCCTCTGGAAATGCGCTGTAGTAATGCTGTGCATTGGCAAGCATCCCAATGAAGTGCCTGGGCCATTCATCAGAGTGCTGAATGTCATTCAAGTTGTTACCAAGCTTCCACCATTTACCAAAATGGCAATTTGTTCTCAAAGGGGCTCCAGTGGGTGGGTGGGGACAGCGGGACATAGTTAAAGGAGTGGACTACGGCAACTGCAGTGCAAGCCCTGACTTCCTCACTGACACGGATGCCACTGAATTGTCCCCTAGATTGTTCCATTATCTCTGCAATGAGAAGGATCACATGCCCTGTTGACTTACTTGTGAGGTACAAGCCAGGATGAAAGTGCAAGCACATTTCCCCTTAGCAGTGCTGTTCCAATTATGATTTATCTCTAAGAGCATGGTTCTTACAGGGGTGCCTAAGTGTCTGCCATTTATTTCTCTTAGTGCTCAACACTGCTCTGTCTTCTCTCTGTTTTTGTCTTGATCAGCCCACATTAGAGTAGGGAGGAGAATAAAAGTGTCCACCTTTTAAAAGGCTCATACCTTGTGAGTTACATAGGTTTCTATTTCTTGGTGCTAAAATGTTCAGACAAATCTTGTGGTTTTATTAGCCACTTCCTGGTGACATATAAATCAATAAGGGAGCACTTTAAAGCACTTGAAATAGGTATGATTGTGAGGAGCTGCCAGCTAATTTGAGACTTTTAATAGACTGCTGTTTCTCCATCACTTTAAAGCACGCTTGCTCTTTCTTTAGCCGTTTTTCTGTTAGATGTGTTTGGCAGATTAGTTGTAGGATATGGGTATATGATTTATGCTATTTAATTTTTAAGAAATGTGTCTTAACAAATTAAGTGCGTGCTTTTCATTGAAATGGGAGCTCAGTAAGACAAAGTACTTCCATAAAAAACGTTTTGTTTTATTTTTGTGTGTCTGCATGTGGTAATGTGCCTGTGTGAGAGTTGGTGCCCACAGAGCCTAGAAAGAGCCTCTGATCACCTGTGACTGGAAGTTCTGGCAGTTTTCAGCTCTCTGACATGCGTGCTGGGAGCTTACTCGGGTCCTCTGTAGTAGCTGCATGCTCTTAGCTGCTGAGCCATCTCTCTAGTTCTAAAGTGCTTACATTTTACATCACTTATGTTGACTCCCAGAGAAAACTCTGAGACAAGCAGTAAGTTTACAAGTACTGTGTTCGTGGTCTACAGGTCTCTGCTGATTCAGTTAAAGCAAAGTTCACAGTAACCCACTTCCAACGCCTTGGAGAGGCTATGTTCTCTGTTGACTTAACTTGTCTACTATTCTGACGCTTTCATTGTTTGCTTTTCTAATTAGCTTTCCCACATTATTAAATATAATAATTAATAAGATGGCTGACTATGGTTTCTGAACATTACTTAATCATTAGCATCTAATATACTTCAGTATCCGCTCTGATTAAACATGATGGCTGACTTAACCAAATGATGTTATTACATAAGAGCAAACAGAACAGCAGTGCTTTAGCTACCCAGTGAGCCCTGTGCTGTGCCAGCTTTTATGTAGCGAGGTGCTGCTTTCTAAACCCTTGCGGACAGTTAGCATTCTATGGACTATAACTCATCTGTCTATGAGCCTTCTTCTACTGCTTTTCAACTTTCTTGGCTGACTCTCCTCAGAATAATGGTTTCAGCAAGAATCAAATTGGTATCAAGGTCTTTGGTCAGAGAAATCAGCGTGTAAAAAGAAGTGTTGATTATATGGGCCGTTCTCTTGCCAGATTTGCTTGGAACAGAATTACTGACATATTCATGTATTAGAACACAAAATACTATTTATTCATATATATTCAGCTGTGCTCTCTTTACAAGATATTAAGTCAGAAATGACAGTAATGTATTGCTGTGCATTGCATGTTGGTGGCCCTTTGCCTCAAAGTCATATGTTGAAGCTACAACTCCCAGTGGGATGGTATTAGAGGTATTCAGGAATTAGTTAGTTCTCCATCTCTGTGATACAGCAAGAATATAGTTGCTGAAAACCAGAAAATGCTGCTAATGACATGGATTTTATCAGTCCCTTGGTTTTAGATTTCCAGCTTCAAGATCAGTCCAAGCCTAGCTTCTTAAACTGTGACAGCTAACTGAAAGTAGGGTTGCAAAAATTTTGGACATGGAAAAGTATCTGAAGTGCAAAGACCAAAAATTAATTGAAAATCAAATTGTGCAGTGAGGCTGAGGTGTTTCTGGCAAGGCCTGCCCCTGTGCAAGGCCTGGCTTCAGGGCAGCCTTGGTTCTGAGCACCCAAGACTGCATTTTCCTCTGCCCACGCTGTCAACATGCACGTCTGAAACAGCTGGGCTCAGATGCTGACTTTCGTGTGTTATGACCTGTGGCATTTTCACCGTGCATGCAAAGATTTCAGCTCTTACAGAAATACAGTGGTACAACTCCAAAAAACAAAGACTTTATATATTTTTTAAACTGTCACTCTTCAGAATGTATCACATTAGTCTATTTTGAATTGTGTCATTTAGAAAACTTGATTTTACAAATTGCTGTTTGAGTTGGTGACTTGAGTTTCATAAAACATCATTAACATTCATTAAATCATTAAGTGAATTTTGGGATTAGGACAGACTTCCCAACAATTTTTGATATTGCCCCAAACATTGTTACACTATGAATTTACGTAAAGTGGAGGTCTCATCATTGGTGATTATAGAATCAAAATGTTCATCAACTCTGAAGGATATTGAATATGCTCTACACCCTGTGTATACAATATTCAGGTGAATCAATGTTCAAGTTAATTCTTGTAAAAATAAACATGCACATCTGTCTTATAAGTAAAATTTGTTTTATCTTTAATATATGGTAAAATTCTATGTATATGAAAGAATAGAGTTTTTAAGCAAATCTCCTGATGATTTATTATCAGTCAGGGTTTGATCTATTTGCTGCTTTATTTGCCTGTACATCCAGGGCTGAGTAAACGTGTTTTAGAAAGAAACTGATCACTGTTGAAAGGCACTTAAAAACCTCTGTTGTAAACCACTCCATTCGTGACATTTCTGTAGCAACCCAAAGTGAAACACACATTTTTGTGGTTGTAGAATAATCAAATTGAAGAAAAAGAAAACCCCCCAATCTATGGAAGATGAACTCTAACTAGGTGAATACTGAGTGTGCAGACACCAACCCTGCAGCACAGCCACAGGGAGCTTGTCTTGTCACAGAGGCTTCGGGGGACCACTGCCTGGCTCGGGCAGAAACGTTGCAAAACTTACATGCCTCTTTTCTAGGTTTAAAAATAGATTTTCAAATCATCGTCTCTTCTAGAAAAGCTTCCCACATAGTCGCTGTGCATTTCCTAGGAACAGGAGGGCAGAGATCCCGAGCTCATGAGTCAGGAATCTGAACTGTGGCTGCAAGAGCCGACAGTGACGGTGAGCAGGTAATTCAGAGTGGGAGGAAGGGGCCTGTAGTGCTCATCACTGTGAACTCAGCGCTGACCTGATATTGCTTGTGACAGCCACAGAAGTGGATGTAATAGTAGAAAACATGGTTTCTCAGGCTGAGCCTGTATCTTAGCTGATGAAGTGATTATCTAGCATGTGTGAAAGTCTGAGTTCAATCCAAGTCATTGCATAAACGGGGTGTGTGTGTGTGTGTGCATATGGGTGATCTCAGAACTAGGGAAGTGGAGGCAGGAGGATCAGAAGTTCAATGTTATCTAGGTTACATAGTGAGTTTGAGGCTACTTTGGGAAACATAACACCCTATCTCCATATATATATATATCTCAGTTCTTCCCTCAAGAGAAAGTGGGAATGAGGCTAAACTTTTGTCAAAATTGTTTTCTTATTTACTAAACATCAAGTTTATCTCTGCTAAGTAGTGGGTGTTAGTCAAACTATCTCATTTTTGGTGTAGTATTATAAAAGATTTATAACTGGAGCAATCTGTTAGTTATAATACCCATTATTAGTGTTTAAAAAGTCATCTCGTTCAGTTTTTTGATGAAGTCATTAAATCTATGAAGTAAATAACTTTGGGTGAAAAAGAGTCATCTTGAGATAGCACCTAAAACTGCCTTTAGAGGAAGTTCATCTGTAATCTGTTCATCTAAGCTTATTGACGGCAGACGTCTGCAGTTTAGGTAATTTCCTAATGTGATGAATATTCACAAGAAAATACTATAATAATTACAAATGAGTTCTATTAACTTCATTACTTATGTCCTATAAATAGACTGAGAGCTGGCTAATTGGATGATTCTTTACTAATATTGTGTGGGGAGATTCTGAAGTAACTGAGGTCAGTGATAATGTCTCAGGCATCTCAAGAATTAAAGACTTTCCTACAAGCCTTAGTTTATTCATTCATGACCTATAAAGGGAGCTTTTTGTCCTGACCACCTGTTCTCAAATAAATACACAGAGGCTTATATATTAATTGCAGAATGCCTGGCCAATGGCTCAGGCTTATTAATAACTAGCTTACATTTAAATTAACCCATTTCTATTAATCTATGTATTGCCATGTGGCAGTGGCTTTACTGGTCCTCTGGCATCTTGCTTCTTGGGTGGCTGGCTCACATCTCCCTTGACTCCGCCCCTTTTCCACAGAGTCCTCAGTTTGATTGTTCTGCTTACCTTATCCTGCCTTGCCATAGGCCAAAACAGCTGGATCACCCCACAGCAACAACTTGAAGATAATAGCTGATACTTGGAATAGTGAGTAAAGTGTGTTAGTGTCTGTTCCACTAAATGCTCATCAAGTGCCTTTTGTTGTTATCTCTAGACATTATTGTTGGCTCCATTAAGGTCCACTTGAGTGCCAGCCGACCTAGAACTGTTTTTTTCTGTGTGAAACAGAGCTTCCTTTCATGGTTCTTAGCTTAAAAAGCCTTTTCTGAGCGAGGCTATCCTCTCACAGTCTTCAGTTGTGGGTTTCCTAGATCCAGGAAGTGTTCCGGCAAAACCACCTTGTCTCAGGGAAGGATGCTAGTGACACTGTGCCCAGAGCAGACGGGCAGCAGTGGAGAGCAACTGCTGATTGAGTACAGCTGATAAAAATGCTAGAATTGGCTTACACAGTGCTGGGGGATGGGGAAGGCAGGTAGACAAAAACAATTGTCAAATGATTAGGATTAAGTGACCTTTAGTTTGCGAAACAAGTTGCGTTAAGTTTTGGTGTGTTAGGGTGGATGTTGATCTATAGGTTGGGCTTACTCAAAGCTGTCCCTGAGGACCTGGTCTGAAGTCACTGGAATTCAATGATATCATGGCTCCAAAGACGTTATTCTAAGGTACTTTGAACCAAAGGATAGAGAGAAGCTTCAGAGCACAGATGTCTGACTCTCTTCCATCTTCTTCCTTTTCCAAAATGGGTCACACAATGCAGAATTTCTCTTCTCCCTGGTGAGTCACAGAGATGAAAAAACTTCTCTGTATCTTCCAGAGCAGACCATATGATTTAGAAAGGTCACTCTCTGCTTGCTTTTTTCCCCTGAAAGTAGATTATAAAATCCCCATTCTCTGGTGCTCTGGGCCTCTACCGAAGGGGCAAATGCTATGTGGAGAGGCCAAGTGGAAGCTAAGCAAGAAATTCATGCTGGATTCTCCTGAGTCTGTGGCCACTGGCTCAGATGTTTTATCCAATCATGTTTCTCTGTGATTGCCTGCTTCTGTGAGATTGAGCACAATAATACTTCCTCATGAATCCTGAGGATTTCCTTTCAGATTTCCACGTCACAGAAAACATGGTTAAGTAAGTTGCTCTGCTTCCTTCCAGTTGGTTTGCCTTTTGTTGTGTCAGCATTGGCCACCACTTTTTTGCCCCTGTACTGACCTCAGAGCACTGAGACCTATTGCTTTTCTTCAAGTGTTGTATTCTCGTTTCAAAGTTGGGCTAAGCATACTTGGCTGCCAAGTCTGTGAAATGAAGCTGGATATGTAGGTAAATGCTTTCTAAATGTAAGATTTGAGTTGTACTGCATTCCACATGTCTTCTCGCAGAAATGTCCTCGATTTCCTCTCCTGTTCATGGTCAGCTTTGTATCTACCTTTCTTCTTCACTTACTTCTGGAAGGCCAACATGGGGCATGAATTGGACACTGTTAGTTCCTGGTGTCTGAGAGGCTAGTAACAAAAGTTGCTGCTGTAGGATGGTCTGTATGTCAAATTACTCTGATTGGTCAATAAATAAAACACTGATTGGCCAGTGGCTAGGCAGGAAGTATAGGCAGGAATAACAGAGAGGAGAAAAGAACAGGAAGGTGGAAGGAGACACTGCCAGCCAGTCACCGCCAGGACAAGCAGCATGTAAAGATGCCGGTAAGCCACGAGCCATGTGGCAAGGTATAGATTTATAGAAATGGACTAATTTAAGATATAAGGACAGTTAGCAAGAAGCCTGCCAAGGTCATACAGTTTGTAAACAATATAAGTCTCTGTGTTTACTTGGTTGGGTCTGAGTGGCTGTGGGACTGGTAGGTGAGAGAGATTTGTCCTGACTGTGGGCCAGGCAGGAAAACTCTAGCAACATTGCATGGAAGGGGTTATGTCAGAGCTGGCTAACAGGACATGCAGAAGGATGAGCTGTCCTAACAAATGAAGCTGGTGAGAAAAGAGAGAGTGGCTTGAAGATATCAGTGTAAAGGAGCCCTATGGGAACCTGAGCAGAATGCTGCTCTTCATACCACAGTTTTCAGGTTCTGAAAGCTGTGGGTATAGACAGAGTAATCTAGGGGCTTTTGGAGGCATAATTTCAGCAGACACAAGCCAGATGATTTAAGATCACGCACATTCAGATTCAGACCCACACTTGAAGAATCTTCACATTTGGCTTTGGATGGAGAGAGACAGATCGCTCCTTCTCAGCAGCACATGGCATCCTAGACTAGAGACAGGGCCATCCGGATTTAGTCAGCAAGGCCCAAGGAGAGCGAAAACTGATGCTTATAGAGTGAGGGCCTGTGCTCCTGCTGCCCACACACTTCTTTCTGTACCTTTTCTCAGGAGGAAAGCTGCCTTTCTTGAAGTGAAGAAAGGAACCATACTTGTAGACTGTGTTGTGAGTCAGATGCCTGGGGTGGTGTCAGGTTGTTCAGTGTGTCTGAGCTATCAGGACAAACCCTCAGGTAATTTTAGTCTGAGACCTGTTGAAATTTTAATTAGTTAAAATTTCAATGTATGGCTTTACAATTCTCTTTTTTATAGAGTACATTTGTTCCTTGACAATTTCATGCAAATGTGTAGTGTATTGCATCCCATTTCATATGTTTATCCTCTCTCATCTCCTTCTCCTCACTGACACCTCCCTCATTAAAAAAAATAAGGCAATAGTATTACTCACACATTAAGAAATTGAAATCTATAGGCTATGTTTTTTGTGGGGGGAGCCTCTGGGGCATCCCTGATCAACAGCTAGTAGTGAGTTATCCCAAACCTCGCATTGGAATTTTTATTTAATAACTAGGCACTGGGAGGAGAATTATCCACCTATACAAGCTACTTCCATTTGAACTTTGTAAAACACACACACACACACACACACACACACACACACACACACACACACGTACCCACCACGCACACATGCACACACACTGCCACCACAAAAAAAACCATATATATTTGTAATAGACTTAAAAATTGTACATTTCTATAGGGCTTTCTCATACATTTTTCCTTTTAGCAACCATAATTAAACTCAGAGCATCAAAAACAACAACAACAACAAAGATGAAAACTGAAAACCCACAACCCCAAAAAGAACATAAAAAGAAGAGTTTCAGAGGGACAGAGAGTGGGTGAGACAGTGGGGGGGTGAAATGACTAAATCCAGTTTATACGTGTATGAAATTGTGGGAGGATAAAACAAATTGAAATCACAGATCTTCACATCCAGGGAGGGTCTTAGACGCTGTATAACCAAATCTTTAACAATAGACTGAAGACTCCAAGAGATGAAAGCATCATGTAAAGTGCACAGCTTTAGCACTAGGCCCCTCTTCCTTCTTCCAATGTCTTCTTCCCCAGGACAGCCTGTAATCCCTGGAACCAGGAGCCAAAGTGAACCGTTCCTTCAGTTGGTTGTGTTTGTCAGGTATTTTCACCCAGCAATGTGAAAAATAGCTACCTAATGTAACAGGAAGAGAGTGGTTTGATATCTGAGCCAGCCGGTGCCCTGGCTTGTGTCCCATTGTCTTTGGTCAACAAACTAGCATTTTCAAGTTGTAGTTTTCTCTTTCACAGAAAGTAAAGAGATGACAGCACATCTCTGTATATCTCACTCACTAAGTGACTGACATAAAGTGCACCAAGCCACTCCAGACAGAGTCAATGCTTATTAAACATTAGCTAATTAATTCCACATGTGCATCTAAAATTTTTACTTATGTTTTCTGGGGTCAGAATCCATTCACTGTAAAATGCTACCATCATTAGTCCCTTGGGTTCTAAGTAATTTTGGAACCTTGATGAGCAAATGGAGGTGTTTAAAAGGCAAACAACATTTGCACAACCCTTCAATTTTCCTCAGGAGAACAGTCCTCCCTGAAACTTTCCATCAGCCAGTCAGTTGTCATTATTGTGCACGAGAGTAGCAGGTCTAAGGGGTTTTGGAGGGAAGAAATAGTCAAGCCAGCTTTCAGCCTTCCTCAGCATGGAAAGTCGTTTTTTTTCTGCAGGCTCAGTTTCCACTCACCTTCTTAGTCTTAGCTCAAGTGCAACAGGGGCCCATGGTGACTCCCAAGCCTGTCCATATGTATGTGAATGTGTGCATCATTCGTGTGAATGCAGGTACATGTGAGGGCCGCGGACAACCTGGGGTGCTGCCCCCAGGTGTCATCCACCTTTTATTGTTTTGGGACAGGATCTCATCCTGGTCTGGCACTGGTTAAGTGGACTAGACAGGCTGGCCAGAAAGCCCAAGAGATCTACTTGTCTCCATCTTGCTGGCACTGGGATTATAGACATGTTGTGTGACCATGCCTGGCTTTTAAGGGTGACTTCTGGGATTGAACTCAGATCCTCAAGCTTGCAAGGCAGTGTACTGACTGAGATATGTTCCCAGCCTCACATATTTGCCTTTTGAAAAGCGCATATCTCTCTGGTGTTAGGAACTTCAGCATGGATGCCATTTTTCCATGTAGATTTTAATATTTTTCCAGCTCCTTGATTAGCTCTCGGCTGCACTAGAACCCTGTGATGTCATCACGGGACTGGAAGCATTGATGTGCACCCAGCACATCCCTGCAGCTTACTCTGCCAACAGAGTCCTGGATTTGCCCACTTTCAGTTCTGCTTCCCGGACATTTGGGTTTGCACAGGGCATGCCCTTGCTCCTCACCTGTCGTCTCTCTTCTAAATCAAGTCTTGAAACACAGCGTATCTCACATGATCATTATCAGGCTTAAAGGGTTAGTCAAAACCTATAAATGTTTAGAAACTATTATTGTCACAGGAGACACAGGTCCCCTTTGCACATTTTCTGGGTTGTTTTTTTTTTTGCCATTCAGTTCTTTATTAGACCATCAGGTGTTTTAGACAGACACAGTATCACAGCTTCACAGAGTTAAACAAATGCAACATAAACAAAAGTAACACACCTTAAAATAATATTCTACAACAGAGAAAGAACAAAAAAAAATCCTGCATTGTTACAGGGTTTTACACAATGTTGAATGCTTTCTATATTCTTGGAGGAGGTCTGGCTGGGTGGCATGGATTCTCCCATGAAGTCTGGTTACTGCGTTGTAATTTGGCTTTTTTTTTTTTAATGCTGAATGCCTTTTATTGAAGGAGGGAGGAGGTCTTAAATACAGGCTTACAGCACAATGGGAGAACCCCTGAGGGCAGAAGTTCGCTACTGATGTTTTACAATCTTGCATCTAATCTGTTAACGCCCATTATTCAGGATACACAGACAAGGAACTTCTCTTAAGCATTCAGGAGGGTGGAACCTGGCAGGGAATTAGCATAGGGAGGATATCAAGGTCAAGGTCAGCAAGCAAGGCAACAGTTACCCAAAATGGGGGCCAGGGCCCTACTGGTCCCCCCTTTTACTAAAAAATGAGCTTCTGACTTAGGTTGCGTGGGACGTCAGCAGGTCACCTTACCTGTCATGGAGATGCCTGCCCAGGCCACACAGGCACTCTGTCTTAGGTTGGTGGGCGCCCCCCAGGAATTACTGTCTCTGAATACTTTTATCATAGAGGCTTAATAGTGTGTGAGCTGCAGAGTTAACTGCTGCCAAAGATCTCAAAGTGGTGCTGGGCTTGCAATCTGTGTGTTCAACACAGAAAAGACCAACAGAAGTCCTAACTCACCCATAGCCAGTAGGCTAAAGGTAACTGAGCCATTCCCTTCCTTAACGAGCCTTACTGCAAATTGGAATCCTTGTAAGATGGTATCCCAAAAGCAAATGGAACTTGAGTTTATAAATTTATAACTTTCAAAGCCAATCAAAATGTATATAACTATTTAATCAAATTTATCATGCCCAATAGAATGAAAGATTAATTAACTGTGGTAGCTACTTTTGCTGCCAGGGTCTCCATTGTGCTAGCTGTAGTAACCAATTATGAAATGATAATTCCAGAAACAGTAGCAGTGGTGGTCGCCACTGCAATAACAGCAACAATGGCAGCAGCGATGTCAAATTCTCTTCTGGAGCGTGTGGGCATCCACTGGCATGGACACAACTTCAGGAACACAAACCGCCAAGGCCCATTTTTCTTGATCCCAGCATGACTTAAGCTGGCAGCTCTGCAAAAGAACAACTAAGAACCATTAAGAAAAAACAGGCAGCTCACAAGGAGCAGAATTAATGGTCTCATAATGGATACATTCAGGCTCACAAATTTTAAGGTATCTTCAAAGGGGGCTAAATGAATTTCAGGAGGCCAATAAATTTTGCACAGAGCCACTCCTGAAGAGTAAGTACTACACCAGCTTGAAGAGGATTGTGAAAATGAAAAGGCTTAGCTGGCATGCTACTGTTAACAAATGGAGGTCAGTGACCTTCAGGGTTATCCTTAATCTCCAAGGTGTCTGAGTGACACGTTCTCAAGCATACTTGAAAAAGCAGTTACCATACATTACCTTCTGGAGAATTTAACCGCATGGCTACAGTTCCGAGGCTTACGTTAATGCTTGCCAAAGCTGGCCATATTGGGCTCTCAATCCCCATTGGCATCAGAAGGGAAGAGATTTTCATGAAGGCCCAATAGGTCCCTGCCATGTTGGGCTTCAGCAGCAGCCACAGGGTGCACACAGCGCTCAGGAACCCAAAGAGGAACCTCATTGTCCTGAGGAAAGACTTAAACAGAATCCTGGGCCCATACCAACACCAGATTGGGTCCCCATCAAGTGCACATTTTCTGTTTTATTGATTTAAAAAATTAAAAATGGACTCTGAAGGAAAGTCAAGGACACTTTTATTCGAGTTTGAGAGTAAAACAGCAGGGCCGGCAAGCCGAAGTTCTTGGCAGCTGTGGGAAGGAGAGAGAGAGAGAAAAGAAAGGAAGAGAGGAAGTCAGACTCAGCAGGCTCAGCAGTGAGTCACAGTGGGTACATCTGTGGTGCACAGGCAGGGCGTTTAAGTGCATACCCCATAAGGGAGATAGCTCTTCCTTCTGTCTTCTTATCACATCCTCAGTGAATCATGGTTCTACTGCCTGGCTTTAGGCTGGCCCTTTGGTTGTATAAGAGGATTTTTACTCCCTTATAATAGCAGGGCTCCAGCTTTATGTGGGCAAGAAAAGAACCTGTTACCTATATCAAAGAGTATTGTCACTCATGGGTAGAGTATCTAAGACTCTTGACCATCAAACTTGCTATTTATGTCACAGAATGTCACCATATAGATGTTTATATGTCTCAACATGGAATTCTCAGCATGGGAAGCATCCATTGTCTACATGGGAAAGGCTATTGGCTATGGGTCATGTCATTTGTACCAGGGGAAGCTGATGTGTAGCCAGAAGTTTTCCTGTGTCCTGCAGCTGCCTGGTCCTAAATAAACACACAGAGGCTTATATTAATTACAAACTATTTGGCCTGTGGCTCAGGTTTATCATTAACTAGCTCTTACAACTTACTTCAACCCATTTCTATTAATCTGTGTTTTGCCACATGGCTTCCTGGGGTTACCTATGTTTCATTACATCTTGCTCGCCCAGCAGCGCTCAGTGTCTCCTCCGACTCCACCTTCTTCTCCTTCTCTCTCTGCTTGGATTCCCCAGCTGGCTCTATTCTGCCTTGCCATAGGCCATAGCAGCTTCTTTATTAACCAATGATAGCAACACATATTCACAGCATACAGAAAGACCATCCCACGGCAGACATGGACAGGCATCAATCCTAATCACTGTCTGGGAAGGAGCTGGCTACAACTCTCTTTTTCCCTGCCCACCATCGCCTGTCATCATTATCTTATAGTGTTTTGATATAACAACGTGTCCTTCCAAGTTATAAACTCCCCCAAAATCTGAACCCTGACTGCCTGGTCATTGTATTCTCCAAGGCCAAGCAACACTTACTGATAAAATAGAAGGAGAGACTCTGAGAACTTAAAGAGCATGGACCAGATAAAGAGTTTGCTCTGCCTAAGGGATGGTGCTGCTCTTACGAATTTGAGTTTGGTTTCCAGAGCCATGAGCTCCAGTGGATCTGACTCTTCTCTTCTGGTCTCCTTGGGCATCTGTGCTCACATGTACTGCTGCACCCCTCACCCCATAATTAAAAACAAAAGGATAAGGACTTATTTTACTTATTTGTATAAATAGTATCTTGTGAGGACTGGAATCATCATTTATGCTCATCAACATCTGCTGAAGGAAGGAATGCTCATTCTTTCAAGAGCCTTCTCCATACTTCCTCTGCCAAGCTCTGGGATAAGTTGCTAACTCCTTTGTGTTCTTGGATTCTTATCCACCCCACTGCTTTGTCTGCAGTTGCTGGCTGTCTTGAACTGTACTTGCTTCTGTTTCTCCTTCCTTGAGCAGAGTGTGAGCTGGGAAGATGTTCTGTGTGCCTAATAACTCAGCTCTGTATTAGGTGCCTGGTTCATGTTTGCTGGGACATGACACTACAAAGCAGTAACTTTGGTCAAGGGTGACCTGGAACAAATGTGCAAGTTATTGTTGGCTGAGTTCCTGGCACCATCACAGTTTTACTCTAGAAGTTGTAAAAAATGAACTCCCATGAAAAAAGCATCATATCTTTTAAATATTTTTAAAAATATTATTTATGAATGTGTGTGTGTGTGTGTGTGTGTGTGTCTGTGCGCCTGAGGATGTAATAAGAATATGTCTGGTCTCCCAGTGTTGAGGTTATGGGAGGGTATGAGCTTCTCAGTATGAGTGCTGGGAATTTAAGCCCCCTGAAAAAGCTGCAAGCCCTCCTAACTGCTGAGCCATCTCTCCAACCCCAGGAACTTATTATTATTTTTTTAAAGAGCTACATAACCCATCTCAGAAAAATTCTAGAAATTGTTTCTGTTTGCTCTGAATTCCACAATTTATTATTTAGAGCTCCACACTATGTTTGTTTTTCTTTTCTCCAGCACACTGTGTTCTATATACATCAGGGCTTATTTAGAAGAGGATGGGTACTTTATCTTAATTTAAGGTCCTGAACATTCCTGCTACTCTCTGGAGGTACCAAGACATCCTGTTATAATATAGACATGGAAATTATTTGAATCAGCAACACTGGGAAATGCATGTTGTATCTGCACATAGCATCCAGGGTTGTTTGTTATTCTTATTTCAAAATCTCATATATCAGGGTTAGAACATAGGTTCTTTTCCTGGGTTGTGAATTCTGCCAAGATGCCATTTTTTGGAAGTATTTCCATAGGCCCATAGTAGATGTTACAAATAGAGCCTCCTGGCAAATTGCTGCTAATGTGATTTAGCTTTTGCAGTCAAGATCTCATCCTAAGAGTTTTGGTTTTGTCATACCTCAGCAGGAATACTTTAATGTGTGCTTGCCTTCATAAAGGAATTAATTTGTTGAAATACTGCCACACAACCACTGATTAGGCATTAAGATTGTTCCTCAATCCCACTGGAGCTCTGAGGGTCACATAGGTTTATATAGGCCTAGCTAATGAGTTAGACTCATTTAAAAAATTCATTTGTCATGCTTATTAGAACGAACCTATATTCTTTTATTACCCAGTACAAATCCTTTGCACATCAAGCCCAGAGCATAAAATTAAAATTGCATGAAACTTTGATCTCCTCTTTCATTAATCATGGAGGATAATTACACGCAGGTGCCAGCCCTGCCTAACAGCAGATGCTTTCTGACCCTTAATATAATGCTGCATATTTGCTATGTATGCTTAAAAGGGAACCAAGGTATGTACAATACAAACTACAGCCCTTTCATTAAGCCACAGGACATGAAAGTCTATCTGTACCATGCTTAGGGACAGTTTTAATTAGAAATCTCTGACAGTTAATCCAATGATAATGAATGGAAGAGCTTCAATGAACAAAAGGATGGAAGAGGGTAAAAATAGGTCAAATTAATTTTTACAAAATTAAATATTCATTTAGATCATGTTGGAGCCTTGATTTGAATTTCTTTGTTTAACTTACTTAATGTTACCTGAAATAAACAAGCAAAGAATGATCACTCTAATTGAATAAATTCATAGTATTGCACCCAGTAAAGCAAATGGCACATAACAGTTTGTAAAGTAGTAGTCAGTGACTGTCAGGAAAGTAACCAAAACCTATCTGGTAGAAGACAGAATCTGCAATCCATTGATTTCCCCTTGTTATAATTTAGAAATCATTTCTCTTTTAACTTTCCATTTGTATCTTGAGACAGGGTCTCAGGTAGCCCAGCATGGCCTAAAACTCACTATGAAGCTGAGGATGATGTGGTCCTCCTGCCTCCACCCCAATGTGGGTACTAGGATTACAGGCATGCTCCACCATGCCTGGTTTCTGCAGTGCTGGGGATTGAACTCAGGGCTTTGTCCAAGCCAGGCAAGCACTGTCAACTCAGCCTCATCCTAACCTTCATTTCACTTTCAATCATTTTTCTCTCCACAAGATTCTATGAAGGAGTGATGTAACCTATAAGTTATGTCTATATGTGTTTTATTTGCTGTTTTGTTTTTCTAAGAATTTTGAAGTTCTGAACCTTATTACTGATATTAAAAAATAAATCAAGAATTCCAGATATTTAAGTGAGCATAATAGCAATAAATTTAGAAGAAAATAAAGCCCATCAAAATGTTAATCAGTTCAGCACATTTGGAAATAGTCAGCAAAACTACTAAAATTTTCTTGATTCAGATATCCACTGTGCTAGATATATAATAAAGAAAATTCACTTTATTTTAGATAGCATTAAATGTGTGATTATGCATTAACGCAAGAATTTCCAATGACTACATACTAGGATCTGGAAATGCACAGAAATTCAGAGGCTAAGGAGTCTATGAGTTACCAGGGAGAGAGGTAGCAAAGCAATAACCAAAACACTGTCCTAGAGAGTATTAGCTGTCACTCCACAAGGCTTAGGGCCACCTGAAAAGAGTCCCAGCTGAGTAATTGTCTTTATCAGGTTGGTTTGCTGATTCATCTGTGAGGGATTTTCTTGATTGTTATTGACACAAAAGGGTCCAACCAACTGTGGGAGGCACCATTTCTTAGATCCTGGGCTGTGTAGAAAAGCTAGCTAACGGGGCTGGAGAGATGGCTCAGCAGTTAAGAGCGCTGGCTGCTCTTCCAGAGATCTTAAGTTCAATTCCCAGCAACCACATGGAAGATAACAACCATCTTTAGTGGGATCTGATGCCCTCTTCTTGACATAAAGGTGTACATGTAGGTAGGATACATTATATATATATATATAGTAATTTTTTAAAAAAGAAAGCTACCCAAGAATGAACCCACAGGTGAGCCATCAAGCAGTGTTCCTCCATGATTTCTGTGTCAAGTTTTTCAGTTCCTGCCCTACTTCCCTGAAAGACGGAGTGTGGTCTGGAAGGGTAAGACAAACTCTTTCGTCTTCTAAGTGACTCTTGGTCAGAGTGTTTACCCCAAACAAAGGAGCCAAGGATGAAGAGAGTGGTTTGCATGGAATGCTGCAGACACCTGGAAAACAGCTTCTCGGATGCAAAGGAGGGGACAGGAAGGGGATGTCATGAAGGGGAGAGGCCAGAGGGGAGTCTTCGGGGACAAGATGTGCACAAGAGAACATTAGAGCAAGAGTTCTAGAAAGAGGGGGAGCATGGACCCAGGCAGAGAAATGGCCACGGCAGTGTTTGCGCCTCTTGGCTTTAGGGTGAGCATATGCTGAGGTACAGCAAGGGATGAGGGTGGTCTAGGCAAGGACCGGATAAGCAGGCATCTCATGGGCTAAGCTACATGTGTGCTTTCCCCTGAAAGTAGTCCTGAGGTTTTGATGCATTCTAGACAGGCTAGTGGTGGTGTCTGGTTTTTATGTCAGAGAATAAACTTCAGTGAGTATGTTAGGTAAAAATGCAGCATTTCAGATAAAACGTGATACAGCTCCAAATCACACAGTGGCATTGGGATGACAGGGAAGGAGAACTAGAGATATTAAGAATCAACAATTGACTATCTGTACCCACACTAACAGGATGCACAAAGTCAGGCTGGGTCACTGGTGAGGGGTTTCTCTCCCTGTGTCCACTTCTGTTTTTATGTTTCCATGCAGATATAGTCTATTGTGCGCTACATGCTTTGTGGAGGTACGGATTAAGAAAGTGGAAGTTATCAATACACATTTTACTACTTTCAAAAGCCTGGGCCTTCGGAGAGTTTAGAGGAGATGACAGAGATTATAAAAAGAAATGACATATATAAGGGAAATCTCTTCATTAGAAGATAATGGAAGAATTCTCTGCATTAAAAGATTGTTGCTCTATACTGGAAAGAAGAGTTTGGGCAAGCGCATGCTATTCCAGTTTTGCACACCAATTTTGGTGATCTTAAAATATGTGGATGTAGCTCAGTTGGAAGAGCACTTGCCTAGCATGCACATAGTCCGTCAGTTTCCAGAGTTCAATTCCTAGTACAGCATAAACTGGGCATGGTGTGAGTCGTCAGTGGTCCCAGTGCTGGGAGGTAGAGGTAGTAAGCTCTTCAGTTCAAGGTCATCCTTGACACATGTTGATTTTGTGTCATTTTGGGTTACAAAAAAAAGAAAGAGAGAGAGAGAGAGAGAGAGAGAGAGAGAGAGAGAGAGAGAAGAAAAGAAAAGAAAAGAAAAGAAAAGAAAAGAAAAGAAAAGAAAAGAAAAGAAAAGGAAAAAAAGGATTCACAAAGAGAGGGAACTTTGTGGGCACTGTCTCTGTCCTTTGTAGTGGTCAAAACCAATATTTTGGCAAATGACAAAGCTAAGGTGGCTACAGTGGTTCTGAGGGCACGGATATTTAGGCAGGGGTAATAGGCAGGGGTAATTAAGCAGGGACAGAAGCTTTAGGGGACTGTAGGAAGACAAAAGGGGAGAGGTTAACAAGCCTGCTACAAACTACAACAAACTGTGAACTCGTCCACACACAGTGGCAGCTGCTGACAGGAAGACTGTTTCAGACAATGTGCACATGTGTGACCAAAGAGTCAGTAAACACATGTGTAAAATTATGAAAGAAAAAAATTGTGAAAGAATTAAAAAACAACAAAGAAAAACCCAGAAGAAATAAAAAGAAACCATCAAAGCCAAGTCTGTCAGAGAATTATTTGGTCATAAAAATGGTTGCTGCTGGGGGTGTGTTTCCATGGTGTGGTACTTGCCTCAGAATCTTGGCTTTGGTCTCCAGTACCAATTAAATGACAGTTGGCATTTCCTGTATAAAAATGATGGATGAGAATGCAGCTTGTGCGCTATCCATTATCACGTGGAATCAATAAACGATGTAATTCTCTCAGCTAAAACCCATCTTTGTGCCTACAACAAAGTCTATGATAAAGACTAACAAAACACTTTCAAGTAGTTTAAAGTATGCACCCCGTGTTGTCTTATACCTCACAGCTCATTAGAAACTTCAGCTCTGTAAACTTCGAAAGCATAGCTCATAACTGCTGTGGTATTTAGATCCTTCAGTGATTTAAGCATTTCTCTATAGAACTCTGGAATTCTGAGGGCCCTGAGCACCAAGCTCCACTGGCCACTCTTAACTCATCTGTTCCATAAGTGGGTATTTATTGAGCATGTACACGGTGCTATAGGAATCAGAACTTCGTGTTGTCCAGAGTCACCTAAGAGATAATGCTCTTGGAGTGAGGAACTCGAGTAGTGCCAGGTGAAGGTAGGTGACAAGATAATTCCAAACACTCAGCAAAGTGTGGCTTGTGTGAAGATCTTTTTTTAAAAAACGTTATTTGCTGTTGATACAGTTGTTATTAGGTGGGGATCACTGAACTGTCCCACTGGGCATTTGCTATATTGTTTTTGAAACTGGCTTCCTGTAGTTGTTGCATGTTTAGTAAATCATGTGTTCACCAGCCTGGCATTGGGGAAACTGGCTGGAGAAGTCCTGGCAGGTGCCCTCCCTTCATCTGAACTGAGGGATGGATCGCGACAGTCACTTCCTACTTGTCAACACGAGATGTGGCTATCAGTCACTTCATGGACAAATTCAATAGTGCTTTTGTGAATAATGAAAATGATGACCAGGCTGATTGGGAATTTATTGTTGACAATCTGATTGGCAGTTGCTGCCCACAGCATTAAGTATTAAATAAACCTGAAAAGAAAACAAAGATGTCTGCATGAGCAGCAAAGAAGGGCGACAGTTTATTCTTGAACCTTCTGGGATTCCACAGAGCCAGACAGGAAAGTAGCAACTGTGCCATCCAGTGTGTTCATGTGTGTACTTTGTGTGTGTGTGTGTGTGTGTGTGTGTGTGTGTGTGTATGTGTGTGTGTGTATGCAGGCTTGTGCACAAATGGAAGCCAGAGGAAGATAACTGTGTCCAGCTCTATAACTGTATTATTCTCTTGATTCATGGTCTCTCACTGGACCTGTAGTTAGCCCCAGCAATCCTCCTGTCTCCACTCATCACAGTGCAGGGGTTTCAGGCACATGGATGGTTGACTTCAGATGCTTAGGCAGCAACCACTCTTGCCCACTGACCTGTCTCTCCAGCTCATCTGTTCTGGTTGGAGGGTGGAATGTCCTCATAAACTTGTATGTTTCAACATGTGGTCTCAGCTGGTGGAGCTGATTTTGACAGCCACAGAACCTGTGGGAAGTGGAGCTGTTCTGAAGAAAATTGATCCTCGAGAGTTAACAATTGACCCAAAGTTCCTTTCTGATCTCTGCTTCCTGACTGTGGGTGTATGTGTCCAGCTGCTTCACCTTCCTACTCCATGTCCTTTGTTTCCTGGTGGACCTGATCCCACCCAATTCTATGCCAAATAAACTCTCCCTGAAATTGCTGCTCCTGTCACAGCAGAGAGGGAAACAAGCAGTGCAACTTTATAGAATACAGATTGCAACCCAGAGCAGTAGTTTAGGGGATCAAACGACCCTGTCACAGGGGTCGCATACCAGATATTTACATTAAGATTCATAACAGTAGCAAAGTTACAGTTATGAAGTAGCAATGAGATAGTTTTATGGTTGGATCACCACAACATGAGGAACTGTATTAAATGTTGCAGAATTAGGAAGGTTGAGAATCACTGACCTACAGCTTGATTATGAATACTAATCCAGAATATGCTGCCCTGAGGTCTAGGGACATAGCTCAGTTGGTAGTTGTTTCAGGTCTTCATATTTTATAGAAGGGAAACTTAGAAGGAAGAATAATTGCATGGCTTTCTTTTTGTTTTTCAGAGACAAGAAAGGACAACTAAAATTTTTTTGACCTATTGCCATTGACATTTTATGAAAGGAAGAGCATTTTTAAATACCAAAAAGTTAGGAAGGTCATCTCAGAAGAAAGAAATCTGTGTAAATAGGATTAATTTTAAAAAACAAAACCCTTTTCTATGTTGTCCTTATTTGTCTTATTTTCTAGGCACCTTGTCATGAATGAATACTAGTCAGCTATTATGGTTTAGTAATTTCACATAAACACAGTGAACCTTTCCAGCCAATTCCACAGCAAACACTTTTCTCTCACCTATACTGGAGAGGCTCAGTCAGGTGACATTACAGTTCGTGCTGAGGATGTTCCAATGAGTGTCTGTGTAGCTGGGAATGATTACTAGTTTCTATATTTAAATCTTGCGTGTTAAGTCATCAGAGGTCTTCAAACATGGGCTCAATGACTTGTCAGGAATGACTGAAATGAGGACGTTTCTCAATCCAAATTTTCTAGAAAGATGTTTCTGGGGCCAGAGTAATACCCTAATGCTATTTTTGAGAGATGGCAACCTAAGGCGGGGGTGGGGGTAATGAGAAGCGAGGCAAAGCAGGCTATGAGCAAGAATACAAGCAAGACATTGTATCAGGCTTTACAACTGGAAATTTCCAAGGTGGGTTAAAAGGAAAAACTATGTTTGGCTTAGCTTTGTGAAGCAAAATGTAGAGGAATTATAAGTCAGCATTTGCTATATGAATTAACTTCCTGTACTTCAGAGTTCAGTCATCAGGTATGTTTGAAGGATGCTTGGTGTCAGATCCCATACCCTGTGTGGGGAGAGCAGTTACAGTTCTGGAAACAGTCCGAAGGTCCACAAAGCCCATTAGCAGCTGAATTGATTTTAGAAGGTCAAGATGGCTTGGAAAGAGCTGGAACTATAAGACAAGGAGGTTAATGACCCCAGATAGAGAAGCTCAAGTGGGTGGGATGAAACTAAGATAAGACAAGAGGCATAATGGTCCCAGATGGAGAAACCATGGGGACACAATGCTGTCTTAGTCATTGTTCCCTTGCTGTGATTAAACACTAGGACCAGAGCAACTTATAGAATAAATAGGTTTACTGAGGTCTTACCTTCCAGAGGGTTAGAGTCTCTAATAGCACAGTCAAGAGCTCACATCTTTATCCACAAGCAGGAAGCAGAGGGACTGCACTGGAAATGTGTAGGCAGCTTTTTGAAGCTTCAAGTCTGCTTCCAGTGACACACCTCCTCCAACAAGTTCACACCTCCTAATCCTTCCCAAACAGTTCCACCAACTGGTGTCCAAGCATTAAAACATATGAGTTTATAGGGACCACTCTCATTCAGACCACCATAGTAGCAGTGACTGACTAGACAGAGGGTAAAGAGAACTGGTGCTTACAGAAGCTGGGAAAACATTTGTGCCATGGGCAAACATGCATGTCTAATAGTATTCAAGGATAGAGTTAAATTAGACTAATATTTTCCAGTATTGTTACAATTACTTCTGGTGGTACCCAGGAAATTTTGGTTCTAAGACATGGTCTCATGTAGCCCCCCAGCTGGCCTTGAGCTCCCTATGTAGCTGAGGTTCACCTCCTAATCCTTTTTCTTTACCCCCTCCCTGCCTCAAGTGCTGGGATTTATAGGCATGCACTGCCACACCAGGAATGCAAGAACATTTTATGTGGACTGTGGGTATGTAATTTTAGAATGGTGTTTGTTTTAATATTTATTATGGTAAAATAACTAGTTCATAGGTATATGATACAACATCTTCAAGAGAGTGTAGGTTTTCATTCAAACGTGATGTTTGAAAACAAAGAATTGAGTCAATGTATAGAAAAATATATTAGGTAAATTTGTGTACAATCAAAGGAGATATGACTAAAACTACTACATAATGGTCAAAGCTGAAGGATGACACATCAGATATCCCTTTAGCCATGTGTTCATGGTAGTTTTAGGACCATGCAAAATCCTGTGTTAGCGGCAGCTGAAGCTAAAGAGATTCACAATAGGGCCCCTCTGTTCAGGGTGAGAATGGACTTTGCTTAGGACTGGATTTTAAAACCTTGTACTTTTTCTCAATAAAGCTCTACTGGATTCCCTGTCTGGTTTTATCGAGTCCCATTTTTTTTCTTTCATTAAATATTTATTTTTCCTACTCCCTCAAAGGGAGGAAAGGGTAACCCTAGCAGTCATTTGTAGGTACCCTCCTTCCCTCTCCCCATCTGTGGCGTTGCCTCTAACTAAGGTGATTCATCTTCATCCTTCATTAGAAGGTGTGATTTACTGAAGTGCTTTATGGCCAAATAGAGTTGCCAGCCTTGCAGATTCTCTTTGGGGTGGTATTGAATCAAATGTGTTCCTGCTGTCTGCATGAATCACGCCGTAGATGCTCTTGGTTGAATCTGTGTTAATTTCCAATGCTAACTGTCAAAGAGACGAAGGCCTTACTAGCAAAGCACACTGATGTGTGGCCACTCTGATTCAGTTTTCCATTAAATACATCATACCTTGCATTCATCAAATGAATAATGAAAATACTTTATTCTCCTTAATGCTAAAACTCAAAATCTATGAAAACTCTGAAAACTTTTTACAGGAGAATAAAGCAGATGCACGGGAATAAGAAGGCCAGGGTGGGCTAGTTAGAAATCGTCAACAATCTGCTTCATGATAGCTTTGATAAATTGTGCATTTTCATATAGACTATACATGGCTTCTTTTCTTCCCCAGTTTTACTATGATAAAATTAGCAAACAAAATTGAATAAGCTGTAAAACAACATTATATATGTATGTATTTATATATATGTATACATTTACATATGTATATATTATATATGTGAATTTACGTTGGGAAATGATTAGTAGAATCAAAGGAATTAATATCCCATTCTCCCAAAAGGCCGTTGACTTCTTGGGATGTGTGAGTGGCGAGAACACTGGAGATGCACTGCCAGTGCAGCACGCGTTATTATCTGGACTCGTTAGCAATGCTATGTCAGAACTCCAAAACATCTTCCATAACCGGAATTATGTTCCTTAGCTTAGTGCCTTCATGTGCTATGGTGCTCACCAGGGCATTCCCACAGCCACTGGAGTACTATGCTGTCCTTGGGAGGATCTCTGCAATTGTCAATGAATTTGTTCTTATTTGTTTCTGACTGTTCATATATAGAAATGCAATTGATTACAGTATGTGTATCTTGCAGCCTGCAACTTTGCTGAGCTTATTATTCTTACATTTTTTCTGTTTCTTTTTTGGTGGCAGCCAGCTTTTACATACATAAGATCATGCCGTGTGAAAACTGACATGTCAACCTTTTCAGAGTCCATGTCTTTTGTTTTTCTTGTCTCCATATTTTATGCTACTGTTGTTACAGTGCACATATGCACACATCTGGATGTGGTGAACACATTAAAATTATTGTAGCTGAAGTACTCTGATATTTTTGTCTTTTAACTTTTACAACAGAGCTGAAAGTGGTTTACGGGCCACCATGACAGTATTAGAGCATTTTGAACTTGATCCTATGCTTTCGTCTGTGAATTTATGCTTCCTTGTGTTGTAACTAATAAGCATCCTTTCACCTCCACTTTAGGATTCTTGTAAGGTAGTTTTATTAGTGATGGAATTCTTAGCTTTTGTTTTTCTGAAGAATTCTTTATTTATCTCTTCTTGTAAAGGTGGCTTGCTGGATTTGGTATTCTTGGTTGGCAGGCTTTTTATTTTTACACTTTGAATATATCATTTCCATGTCTCCTGGCTAGTATCTGCTGACACATCCACTTATACACTGATAGATAATCCCTAGTGTATCAAAGAAAGAAACAGAACTAACAGAATAGAGTCTATCTCTATCATCTACCCATCTATCTCTATCTATCTATCTATCTATCTATCTATCTATCTATCTATCTATCTATCTATCTATC
>CABHPH010162731.1:0-21241 GCA_902168325.1 Peromyscus nudipes
TTTTTTTTTTTCGTGCCTCCTCTGTGGTTTGGAGCAAGAGAAGTCCAAATTTAAATTGTTTATTTCATGCTCCATGTGTCTTCCATCTTCCTCACAAAGGGCCTCTCATTCTGTAATTATTAAACTGCACAGAAAGTATCACATAGAGAAGGATACTTTGCAGAAATCACCAGCAGAGTTTTACAAGGGATTAAGTCACTGGTGCCAACTGAACCAGATGAACCAGAATATAACACATATTTATCATCCATCATCCAGAAATGTTACATTCAACCTTCCTGGTGGATTTTAGAAGGTTGCTTTTAAACTCTGTATTTACTGTTTTCGGCAAATGATGCACACGCATTATCTGGGTCAGAGCATAGAAGAGAATTTAACTTAAGATTGTAGCTACATAGTAGCATAGGATGGAAAAGCTGATTGAATGGAAAACCCAAGGCAAGTGAGGTCCATCATTGCACTGTTATCTTAAAGGCTGGTTAAACAGGCTGAGTAGACAGTAGGGTAGCAATGTTAAGTGACTGCATACTCATCTTCATCTTCATATCTACAATGGATCACCACACACCGTGGGAGGTGTGGGTGGTGTACAAGCAGGGAAAGTAGGGTGATAGAGCTTTTAAATCCAATCTGCTAGCTCTATCTTTCTATCAGGGACTTTAAACCATCAATATGCAAAGGAATTGTACTAATTCTTGTCATTCTGTTGATTTTGACATTATTTTTAAATTACTCTTCTAATGTAGTTCATTCTTCTCTGTCGTTCAGTGGTGTGGAAGGAGTGAAGAAGCCCTTTGGCAAGCAGAGAAAGGAGGGAGGACACGAGGCAAAGCTGTCCTGCAGGAGTCAGAAGTGACCAACACTGAGCAAGAGCCATGTGGGTTGGGGATGGATTTCAGGTCCCATCAGATGGCCACCAGGGACAATCAAGCCTGCTCAGAAAATATCCAGTTTGAGCTCCCTCCCACCTCCAACTGTAGCAGTAGAACATAACAGCAATACCTCCCTGCCCTGGAGGATGGCTGCCAATTGTGGGGTCACCCCCATTCAATCTTGACCCAATGGTGTGAGTGGTACTATCATATCCCCATTTTTCTAAGAGGAAGGCTGTGGCATATGGATTTGGGGAGTAGTGGGCAATGTTATATGGTCTAGAGTGACCAAGGCTATACACATATAAGTCCTCAGCAGTAATGAAATCATGGCTTACTGGTCTCTGAGATTTCTCCCAGCTCCCTTCTAGAATGTTCTCTCTGAAGCTAGAGAGATTTAGGAGCCCTAAGGACCACATGCGACCTGACCAGGGCCAAGTTCATGTCTCTCACCTCCAATCAATCTGACTTCTATGCATGAGAGGCCACTCAGTGCCAGACACACTATCATCCCTTCAGCCAAAGAGGGACCTGAGATCCCTGATAAGTTACTTCTTCCTCACCCTTCAAACCCTGGTTTCCTTGGTTCCTAATGGGAGCCCACACATTCTCTTGAGTTGTGGGGCCTCAAACAATGCTTTGTTGTGTCTCACTATATAGTCAAAAATGGCCTGGATCTCTCTATGTAGTCTGTCCTTAAACATAGAGATTTTACCTGCTTCTGCCTCCTGAGTGCTGGAATGGACTGTGTATGCCACCACGCAGAGCCCAGTGTTTGCATTTTATTTATGATATGTCACTATTCACAAATCTGCTACCTCTGTCTCATCTTTTTTCATTTTTTTAAGACAGGATCTCTTTGTATAGTCCTGGCTGACCTGGAGCTATCTATGTAGACCAAGTAGGCCTTAAACTCATAGAGATTCACCTGATTCTGCCTCTCAGGTTCTCGGATTAAAAATGTGAGTGAGCCACTATACCTAGCTTCTGTGTCACTTAAAAAGATTGAATTTGAATATATATGTACATGTGTGAGGGTAAACATGCTTGCGCATGGACAGAGGCCAGTGGAGATATCACATCCCTTAGAACTGGAATTCTGGGTATTTGGGGGACAGTCAGCTTATTAAGTGTGTACTGGCATCTAAATTCTGGTCCTCAGATTGTACAACAAGCATTCAACCTCTGAACCACCTCTCCACCCCATGTGTCATCTGCTCTCTAGAGCCATGTCTAATTCATGTGAAACTCTGAGACCTGTCCTCATAATGTCATCTCAAATCTGGCCACTTTTGCCCACTCCCAAATCTTTCACGGCTTGCCAAAAGACAGTGGCTTTCTCGTGGAATCCTTAAGCCACCAGTGTTGGGATCAGAATGGCTCTGACCCCTCTAAGATTGCCCCCACCTCCCCTGTTCTGAGTGCACTGAGGTCAGGCTGTTCTGCAGATGTTTTGCTGTTTGGCAGCTGTGGCTTCCTGGGGCATGCTGACCATTCCTTGACCCTGGGTGCTTGATAAACAATTTTGTTTGTTCCTCCTGAAAGGGTATATAAGATGGGGAAGAAAGAATAAAGGTTGTCCTGATGCTTGCAACTTGACTGGCGTGTGCTGTGTTCATCCCGACTTCCCTCGCCAGGTTTCGGGCTCAATTGCCGTGCGGGTGCGGCACACCAGCACCGCACTTCTGTGTCTGTCTTCTTCACTAGTCTGCAAGCCTCAAAAAGGCAGGACTGCTGCATGTGGCAGGGCTCAGTAAACATTTGTCTAGTAACTATGTGACTTTTGGGATCGCTAGAATGTCAGTCCTGGTGGTGAGGACTTTGAGCTGTTTACATACAGGACCAGAAGTTGCTCAATTAACACCCCTACTTCCATTAACATACTGATGAAGAACAGAAAGACATTTGAGGCTGAAGAATGGACGTGGTGAGTCACCCCATCCCCAGGCCAGCAGAGCCAGGACCCAAAAGCTTCTTCCTTGCACATATGGTGCAGAGCCTAGGCTGTTGTTCACAAAGTTGACACATTTTATTACTGAATTGCACTTTCAGCTTCACAAAAACTGTTTCAAAGAGCTGGAACAAGTGTAAGGTGAAGGGGGCGGGGAGGGACGTGTGCCTCTCAGAAGCTGGATCCCCAGTGAGCTTCCTCAGGCAGGGGCACAGAGAAAGGAGCAGGCTACCAGTCTATGGGAATCAGCTTTCCATGCACATGCATAGCAAGCCAGCAGTTCCTCACACATAAACACAGACACAGTTACGAAAAATACTGTATCATCTTCACAAGGAATTTAAAAAGTCTCAAATATGTACAGCAAAGAGTCTAGGGGAGCCAGAGCTAGGCTGGGACCACCAGTGATGAACAGACCAAGGTTGGATCAGAGGAAAGGAAGGCCTGAAGGGCTACCTGGCCAGGCCACTCTGACCTTGACAGCCCAGCCACCAAGACTAGGGGCAGGAAGATCAGAAAGACTGGGTTAATCCACAGAGTCTATTTAATGAGCAAAGGAATTTCTTTGGAGGTTAACTCACAACCATGGGAGATTTATCGTAGCGTCCCGGGAAAATTGAGCTATGTCCCACGCTGATCTGCCTAGTCTAAGATCTCAACATCCAAAACCATGAGGTAGTGAAGAGAGAGCTTGTAGAGCATCCTAGATCTTAAGGGGCCCCCAGCAGCCATGCCCTAGGGGCATGTACCTCAAGGTCATAGGCAGGTTTAACAGTTACATACTACCTCACTAGGGGAAATGCTTCAGGGCATGGCTCATAAAACCATCCAGTACAACTGGGATGCACAAGTCTATGCAGGTCTCCTCACCATGTGGACCAGTCTCTCCTTCCTGCCCTTCTATCACCAGGCAACTACTTTCAACTAATTCAGCTAGTACACAGTTACAGGGCACAGCCATGAATGGGGATAATTGCCTAATATGCAGTGTAATGAATACTGTAAACCCTCAAGGGAAGAATATAAAATACATTTCATGTGATGATTAAGTAATCTTAGGTACATTTGTAAGATTCTTACAATAAGAACTAGTAATTACTCTAATTCTTCAACCTTTTTACAGCATCTAAGATGTTTAAAAAAACAACAAACAAACAAAAAATACACAACTTCTGCCACCCATAAAATTCTATAATAAAATGTGATTTTTTAAAAAAGACCATTTGAATGGCACCATCTCAAAGCATCTTCTCATGTTTTTGTTTCTGGTTGACATCTTTATGTATCTAAAATGTTAAAAGTCTTATTTCTCTAGCATAGTGTAAGTAAGAGTACGTCAGAAAGGCCTGTTCTCAGCCAGCACCCCTGCTCTCTGTACAAACTGGGACAAAGTACACAACTGCTGCAAACCTAAGTGCTGCTTCTGTACAACTGGAATTCTGCAGACTTGACACAAATATTTAAATAGATCAGACAGGCCTAACAATTAGCAAAGAATCAATCAATGAAAGCTATCATTACTTCTCTCTCTCTCTCTCTCTCTCTCTCTCTCTCTCTCTCTCTCTCTCTCTCTTCTGGTTTGGGAGACAGGGTTTCTCTGTGTAGCTATAGCAAGCACATAGCCCGGTTATGAGGGAGGAATAATCACTCTTGATTCAGACTTGGTATAACACTCATTTATTCACACAGTAAGATTACAAGCAATATTCATCCCGTCTTCCAAATGGAAGCGGGAGTACCTCTCCAGGTGTACAGGTCCGGACTCGCCACGTCTGTTTCTCTGGATCTTGGGTTAGCCTTCCTCTGGTCAGCCACGTCTGCACTGGGGACAGGATCTCACGTCTCTGGCAGAGGAGAGTCGCCTCACGCGAGGGCCTGATGAGCTCTGTTGGTCAGGTCTGAGGCTTCATCTTTTATATTCTTTTCTGGCTAGGTTTCTAGTCTTATCCCTACTTCCACACATAGCTTATAGCTTATCACTACTCCATTTGTGGTTTACTTAAGTCATTCTATTGCTTATCACTCCTGACCAGAATTGTTCACCCTAGGCCTTACATGTTCCTTACACTAGCCCTGGCTGTCTTGGAACTCACTCCATAGACCAGGCTGGCCTTGAACTCACTCACAGAGTTCCACGTGCCTCCACCTCTTGAATGCTAGTATTAAAGGTTTGTACCACCACTGCCCAGCTCACTATTAATTCTCAATGCCAACTTCCATATTCAACTAAAACCTAACTGTAATGGTGAATAACTACAAATGATTTAATATTATTTATGCCAAATACAAGGAGAAAACCTTGCCTAATCCTCGATTGTTCCCTCATTTCACTGTACTCCTCTTGACTTGCTGAATTAAGAATATCCAAGAGATAGGTTTCTCTACCAATTATTATTTATTTCCTGTAGGAATCCTGTGAAGACAGAAACATGGTCTGGTTATTACAGTGCATCTTCTAAATGGTGGACATACACAGCTCAGCAACAGATGATCCCATCCAAAACAGGCAAAGAACTTCAGATAATCTCCAAAGCAGACAAGTAGCCAATAAGCACTTAAAGAGATCATTAGAGAAATGCGAATCAAAACCATGAAACACTATTTAGCAACCATTTTGGATGGCTATTGGCAAGCACCTTGGGAGGCAGAGTCAGGCAGATTTCTCTGAGTTCAAGGATAGCATGATCTACACAGCCAAGTCCAGGCCAACCAAGTTGACATAATGAGACCATGTCTGTGATGGACAGTTTTATGTCAACTTGATGCTAGCTAGGCATCTGAGAGGAAGGAACCTCAATTTAAAAACTGCCTCCATAATATCTGGTTGTAGGCAAGCATGTAAGGTAATTTTTTAATTAGTTAGTGATGGGAGGGGCTCCATCACACGGTGCATGGTACCTTCCCTGGTCTGGTGGTCCTGGGTTGTATAAAGAAAGCAGGCTGAGCAAGCCAGGAAGAGCAAGCCAGTAAGCAGCACCCTTTCATGGCCTCTACATCAGCTGCTGCCTCCAGATTCCTCCCCTGTTTGAGTTCCTGTCCTGACTCCTTTAGATGAGTAATAATATGGAAGTATAAGCCAAATAAACCCATTCCTTCCCAACTTGTTTTAGGTCATGGTGTTTCATCATAGCAATAGAAACCCTAACTAAGAAAATTGGTACCAAGATCGGGGGTATTGCTGTTACATACCTGACCATGTTGTTTTGATGAGTTTTTATGGAAGGACTTTGCAACTTTGTGCAAGAAAAGCCATTGAATGTTCAATGCTTGATGAGCTGTTCTGTAGGAACTTAGAAGGTAGGAATGTTGAGGGCAATGTAGAAGATAGATGGATGGCTTGTGAAGTTTCAGGGGCAGTTTAAAGACTCTATCAAGGTCATTTGATATTTTGGATTAAGATTTCCCCCTCTTTTCTTAAAAAATGAACCACGTTTGTGCGGTCAAGCTGTAAGAAATCTGGGTCTGAAGAAGTGGCTTCTGGTCTGGAGGATCACAGAGACCCCGTCCCTCTATGCTATGAGAAGGGAGGTCCGGGAGGCAATGTCTCCCCAGATTCAAGCACCTACAGGCGTCCCCGTGGTGCTGAATCAACGGACCGTGCAGTTTTTTGAGGGAATGGAGATTGCTGAGCATTGAGCTGTTACTGCACAACCATTATGCAACGGGGTATGTAATCCAGACTCTCGGGTTATAAGGGCACCCATGTCCCTAGTCTGAGCAGTCACAGCTGCACTCCAGCCGTGCCTGGAGCCTTCCCTCACACAGGGGCTGTCTCGCCCGAGTCGAGGAGCCTGTGTGGGGCATCTCCGTCATAATCCTAATAGGACCAGGGGTGTTAGGACCTGAGGGCACTGAACCTGAGCCTTTGAGGGGTCTCCTGGCCATTCTCCTCTGTATCTAGTCTATGATAATGAATCGAAATATGCTGTGGTAAGGCCGAATCAATCTGATTTTTGATAAATCGAGTCAACCGCTGCAAAGCCCAAGGACCAAAAGAAATGAGAAGGAGAAAAATAATTAACGGGGCTAGGATGGTGGGAAGCAAGGTGGAGAGCCAAGGGGATCCTCGCAGCCAATTTTCAAACCACCCATGCTGATTTTCAAATTCCCTTTTTCTTTGAGCCAGCCTCTCCCTTAATTTTTCCATCGATTCCCTGACAATACCAGTATGGTCTGCATAAAAGCAGCATTCTTCCTTTAGGGCGGCACATAAGCCTCCCTCCTTTAGAAACAGCAGATCTAAACCTCTTCTGTTTTGTAGTACTACCTCTGAAAGTGAAGTGAGTGATTTTTCAAGGGCGGAAATGGATCTTTCTATTGCTTCCAGATCGGTGGTCATGGCCATCTGTAGCTGCATCAAGTGATTATTTTGTACAAGGGCGGTGGTTCCTGTACCAATGCCTGCAGCAATGCCTCTGATACCTAACAAGAGGGCACTGGTCATAGATACAGGCTCTCGAGTGTATCTGCCCCTTTGTTTAAAGAATTCTATCACTGACCCTTTTTTTCATGATATGTGACACGAGGCCATAGCTGAACAAGTACACAAAATTCATGGGAATGATTGAATATCAGAGCAGACACACAGGGGGTTAACCCGGTGTTGCAGGCCCAGTAGGACCCATTGGGTGCCTCAAGATACTATCCTCCTTTATAGGGTGTTAAGATTTTGTTACAGAGATGCCTATGGGTCGGTGGGGCTTTGCCTAAACAGGAACCTTGTCCAGAAACCTCAGAGAGTGTCAGTTTAAGAGGTTTAGTCTGGCATCTACTGCTCGGGGAAGAGAGGTTGCTGGCAGCAGACTGAAAGGCAATTCCCTCATGAAAGGGGGGGGGGGTGGAGGTAAGGCAAAGCCAGCAATCCAAGGTCTTGTATGGATTTGTGGCATTTAGGGCCATATATGCTCCCTGGACCTAATTAAACAATCTATCCCTAGTTCCCCCAAAAGGAACAAGGAGAGTGCTGCTGGGGGAGGGACGAGGTGATGGCACTTTCTTGTGGTTGGAGGGAACCCTTTGGTCAGGAAAAACTAAATTGAGGCCCATTGATGTTGGGCTCAGGTTTTCTATTTTTAGTTGGATCGTGAAAATGGCTCCTTTGTCTATGCCATAGAGATACCAGCGGAGTCCCCATGTTTTTCCCGAGGGCCACTCTCGATTTGCCTTGCCTTGGGGAGTAAAAGTTATGTTTAAAGGTAGTGACAGCCCGCGACTATAGACTTCCCAGTTATAGGAACTATAGCAGAAATGGCTACTTATGTCAGGCTCACTGTATCCCCTTGTAACTGAAATAAGTTCCCAAGATGAAGATGGTTGCCAGTTAGCTGCCCCTGTGGTTTCATACCCCACTGAGCACAAAAAAATCCTCGACTCCTCCATATCTGGCAGCCGTGGCTTGGCTTTTACCGTCCTTGGGACAGACATAGAAGTCAGATTGTGCCAACCTACAACAGGCTGTAGGACTAACACAGCCTGGGGTGATCCCCACTGAGCTAGCACCATAAAACCTTCCAGAAGGGCCTGACCAGTCTATAGAACTTCGGGGATAGTTGTGGCTTGTAAATGTTTGTCCTCTCATGTCCCCCAACTGGTGTTGGCTAACAGTAGGTATATCCCAGAAATCTAATCCTGCAGCCAGCTGACAGAAGTCAGGAGTGAGTGGCGGCCACCAGGAGTAAGGGGCGTGGTTTGCAGTAACCTTGCAGACCTCCTTCCCCGTTTGTGTTAAAACCCGCCAGGTAAGCTTTTTAATAGCATGAGGGATTTCTTCAGAAATGCAAAAGAGGGGGAGGAGTAGTAGGCAGCCGATGAAGCAGGGGTTGACTCCTCGAGGCCCGCGATGAACAGGTCCGGGACACGAACAGGTCCCACCATTGAGAGGTCCATGGCTCCCTTTGTTTTCCAAGCTGCAGGCGTTTCTGTAAGGGAAGAAAAAGAATTTTTGTCTCAGGACTGTGTCCTGGACGTAACAGTTATTATTTCCTTAGTCTAGGGAGGCAGCTTGTATAGAGTAGGGCTTAATCAGCCTTTCTGGTAGCCAATGAGCTCCATTTTTCTTGGAACTATAGATGCATGCAGACCCTTTTCCCCAGATTATAACTGGATCAGGGCCGCCCCATTTTCTGGTGATTGGATCTTTTTAAAGGGCCTGAGCATATCCTTGTTTAGTTTCTGGGTGCCAATGTCGCTCAGCCGCAGATCTTTCAAAAATATCCAATGTTAAAAATTTTAACACAAAGAGAGCATGAGAAAGCAGAGCTTTTGGTTTCCCTTAAGGGGAAACAATATCTCTTGTGAGCTGAGTTTATTAAGAGTATGTTTCAAAGTTTGGTGGGCTCTCTCCACAATACCCTGGCCTTGAGGGTAGTAGGGTATTTCAGTGATGTGTTTAATTCCTAACTGTAAACAAAACTGTTTAAATTTATTACTAGTATATCCTGGGCCATTATCAGTTTTTACATGTTTTGACTGACCCAGCACTGTGAAGACATGTAACATATGATTGATAACATCTCTGGTGGCTTCTCCATTGTGAGCGGAGGCACAAATAAATACACTGAAGGTATCTACAGTAACATGTATGAACTTTAGTTTACCAAAGAAGGAACATAGGTGACATCCATCTGCCATATTTTGCAGATCTCTGAAGTATGAGGGCTGTCCAGGTATCTGAATAGACAAACTTTGTTTCTAATTACTTGCTTCAAGTTCAACCCTGAAAACATATGCAAGGGACTGAGTGAATGAGCAAACTTATCCCTGTAATATTACTGTTATGCCCAGATCACATCCCCAAAGAAGCCACCGGAGACTTTAGGTACAGAATGCAAAAGCAAGGTTTATAGTTCTTATTACAGGCCATGGTCAGGGAAGCTTGATCCCAAGCAGTGAGGCCGGGAGGAGCTTGTCCTTTCTTGGGGAAGTTAGTTTTTGTAAGCAAAACCCATCAAATTTCTTAGAGGGGAAGGGGTTAGTATAGGTCCATCCTTGATTGGTCCAGTTTTCCCAGGCCTGGACTTGGTCTTATCTGTTTGCCCTGCCAGAAGTTTTACAACCCATCTCAGGGGTCCGTGAAGTTTGGGATGTTTTATGACCATTTAGCCTCTGCCAAATGGTTGAATATCCTGACTCTGTGTTTTCTTAAGTTTCTGTAGCTGATAAAGCCACCTGGGAAGAAGGGGCCTAAGTTCTTATCTGCACTTAGGAATCCTGGTTTCCTTTAATTGGGTGAGGGTATGTAACCTTTGAATTTACTGGTTGGGGGTTACAATTACCACTTTGGGGGCAGCCCAGCACAAGTCCCAGGCTTTGTCCTAGAGCCGCCATGGGGGCTGGCTGGCCAAGCACGTACTGACTGTGGGGGCTGGCTCAGTGGTCCAGGCTCTGTCCTTAACTCATGCACATAACTCTAAGTTGGTGAGGGGCCCCATACAGTAAACATCTGGCTGAACTTTACGTGCAGAAAGGGAGCTACTGTAAGGACTATGTCTTTTGTTCACGGCCCTCCCAAAAACTGCTTGCTCAGTCTCAGGAAACTGAAATTGAGGCCTGATCTCTGAGAGAAGACTGAGCAGCCTGTTATGGCATCTGCTTGGTCCTTTCAATTACATTAGTACTTATTTACCCTGACTACAATTAAAAGAAACTTGATTACTCATGACTGACTATTAAAAGCAATGCTTTTAAGTTGAAGTTGTTCTAGCATCAAATACAGATTCAGTAAAGAAACCAAAACAAAATATCAATATAAGACATATATATGTATCAACTTATCCAGATAACTTAAGTTTAACAAATTTAGCAAATACAAGGAGGTTAGACAACATTCTTAAGCCTAAATGTACCTTGGGTAAGGAGAAACATCTTTAAGTCATTGGTTTTTAACTATAAAAACTGTTTTTAAAAGATTGAGATCTCTCAAATGTCTTTTGTAATATCAACAATAAAGTACCGTCTTTACTTTAAGGGGGAGAAAACATGGCATCATTATAATCTTTTACTTAGAGGCTTGGATGATTTCTTTGATCTTACCTTTGGCAGCACATTGTCTGTCTGTTTTATTTTATTATGGCTGGTGCTTCCGGTGATCATCATCTGACACTGGCAATTTTCAAAACTGCTAAGGTCCATCATTGCAACCAGACTCTTTTTGGAACTTCAGTCTTGCCATATATTTACAAACCTCAGCTGTATTTTATGATCTTTTTATACCTTTAAAATCATTATCAATTTACATGGGTAAATCTTAAATTACAAAGTTTAGCTGTCAGAGCAAGGTATATTCCTGTGTAAAGGCATTGATGTGTAGCTCTAATATTTATCAAATATCTTATGTTGCCATCTATTTAAATTCTCTAGAAACTGGCTGTTAAACACTTGGTAAAGACATGAGTACTTAGGTGTTAACCCGAGTAGATCTTTATATCCTTAGTAAAGGATGGCTGCCAGCCACATGGCTGTCCGTGAGATCACTAGCCAAGATGGAGGAAGCCATGTGGTTGCTGTTTAAAGCACGTTTTACTAAACAGTAATTACTTGCACACATTCACACAGTTGGATCCAACTTACACACATACGTACATACACACATACATTCATACAGTTAAAGCTTGCTTACATTTTAAGTCGTATACCTGTTCATATAAGCAGTTTGTAGAATCATTAGCCATTTTTAAGATGAAAACCAATCAGAATTAACTTTCAAATTTAGTATTTGCAGGTATTAGAAACCCTAACAAACAGTTTATTGACCTTTTATCTATAACCTTTTACATCAAAGTCTTTTTTGTGATTTCTCTCAGTAATCTAGAAATCTAAATTTGCATCAGTATTGTACCAGACTCATATAGGGAGTGACATTCCATTTTTGGAGTCAGATCCAGACCAGGTTTTAGCTCCCGCCTGCCGGGAACCCTCGCAGCAGCGGCTGCGGCCTGAGAACAAAAGGAGGGGGGGGGGCAGGGACGAACGGCAGCTTAGTCTCCCCGGGACCCGGGGTTTTCTTTTCCTTAAGAGGGTAAAGAGAGGAAGCGGAAAACGGTCTCTCCAGTTATCTAAAGTCAAACTTAAGGGGGTAGTTAGTTGTTACACAAAGACGACGAGAACAGACATACAGACGTAATCCGCGCGCGGTGGTGATCTGGCTACAAAACCCGAAAGTATAAATTCAAATGGGAGGGGCCACAAACTGCATGCAGCCTCACTCTCCACCGGGAAGGAGAGGCGCTATGTTTGCCTCCTTCCTCCAGACCATTCCGGAGAAAACCTCCAGAGGGGGACCTGGGGACTTCTGGGCACGTCTGCCCCGACACACAGGTCCCGGATCTGCCCACGCACCTCATGCAGGCACAGAATACAGATGCCAGATCACCCAGACAAAGACAAGGACGTAACAACATAAAACATAGATCGAGCTCGTTTTTAAATATCTCTAATCACACCATAAAAACGAAAAAGGCGTCAGGGACATTTTCCCCGTTTCTGAGCATAATATTAATATCTTTTTCTACTTTATTCCAAGTCAGAGGGTGAATGCCTGGGCCGTCAATAACTAGCCAGGGACATTTTTCCTCCACAAAACAGAAAAATTTTATCAAGTCTTTTTTTTTTTACTCTTATTTCTTTCTCCCTACAGCCTCTCTTCAATTCTTTAATGAAGAGAATTTCTCTAGACAAAACCATGCCCATGGCTTATGGGACGACAAGTCTTACCTCACGGTAACCCACGTCGCACGAGTGATGCTGTCTGGGTTCCGCTACCAGAATGCGTGTTCGGCCGGGCCTTCTCTTCGTCTGTCGTCCGGTGAATTGCTGTGTCTCGAGCCCCCACGTTCGGGCGCCACTTGACCCGTCCAGCAGGTCCAGTTATTCGCGGGTCTCGAGCCAGGAATCACCTAGAAGCCAATGGGGGTGAGAAAGAAAGGAAGCCTTGCACATATAATGAATGACAAGAGTCAGTCTGAGTTGCGTCAAGGCTTCGTTTATTAAACTGGATGCTGAAGCTTATATAGGGAGCGGGGAAGGCAAGGGGTGAAGAGTGCGAATTCCTGAGGGAGGGTTAAGGTGAGGTCACTTTGGTCCCAGGCCCTGCAGCTGGATGATTAACATTTGTTTTAGAAAGCTTATCTAGTTGTAAATCCTGCGGTTTGGCCGGTACCAGGCCCCTGCTGTGGGCTAATTAGCACATGTTTCAGGAGGTTTACTTAATCGTAAATCCTGTACCAGGTCCCTGCTTTTAGGAGGCTTGATAAATCAGGAAAGTGTCACAGCTGCCCAGAGTCTCGGTCTCTAACAAAGATTCTGTGGTTCTGGTTAGATGGAGTGAAGAATCAGCTGTGATTTTAAAAGATATCTTAACTACTAAAGGGAAACCTCTGCTTTCCTGGGATACCTGATGCTGGTCAGGTAAAGCTGAGAAATTAGCAGTGATTAAGAAGAGACCAAAATCACTGAGATGAAATCTTCTGGGAAGTGTTTCCTGAGAGCACACAAAAGCTGAATTCCAGAGGCAGCCAAGGTTATACACATGCACAAACACTGAAAAAAATTAATGAATTTTAAAATGATGTATAAATACTAAATATCTTGCATCAATGTAGCACCTATCTAAAGAGGAGATTTTAACAAAAAGCTCAACACACTTCTCCACAGGCCATGCTCTGTCTTGCCCACTGTTTTGTATGCTCCCAGGACTTGTTTTAACTTCTGTAAATGATTCTGAAACCAACAACTCAGAGTCTCCAAAGATGATGTGACAAAGACCCATATAACCCTTCCAGAAAAAAATCTACCAATCCCTATGTGTAAGCCAGTGAATCAACTTCATAAATTTTAAATATCTGAAGCACTTAGGCCACAGCTTTCTCTCCCCCATGAGCCAGATCCCCAGCACTGCCTTCCTTGTCTTTGTATTTGTTTGTTCCAAGGGAAGTGTATTTATGTTTATATGAATTTGCTTTATTTATTTATTATTTATATATTTATTTTTAAAATAGGATCTCTTTACATAACCCAGGCTGCCCTTGAACTGGCTGTGTAAAATAGGCCAACTCTGATCTCTGAGAGTTGTTGCAGGACAGCCAGGGCTACACAAAATACAAATAATAATAAAATAAAACAATAGCTGAAGAGACATCTCAGCTGTGAAGAGCACCAGCTGCTATGTGTACAAATTCCAGCACCCACATGGCAGCTGACAAACACCTATGACTCTAGTTAGAGGGGACCCAAACCCCTCTTCTGCCTTTTGGGGGCACCAGGCAGACATGCACATGGTTCGCTTCACTGACAGGCAGGCAACAGGCAGGCAAGTAGTCACACACAAAACAAGTCATAAAATCAGGATCAAACAGAAGAAATGAAGCACCAACCTGGAGAGAGGGGAGATGGTTAGAACAGACAGAGTGCCTGTTGCACATTCCTGAGAACAGGGGTTCAGAACTGAACGACCATTTTGCATTTGTATGTCCCCACCAGAGGACAGAGGAAAGAGGATATTTCAGCAAGGCAGGGACACATACCTGGAGTCTGAGAGCATGCTAGCTAGAGCACCTAAAAGACACACAGAGTATGGTGTTCCCTTAGCTGAAAAGGGCTGGCCGACTCTGGAGAGCAGCCACTCCCCACCCCATCAGCTTATTCCCAGCCCCTGAGTTGAGTGCTGGGGTTACAGACCTGCCTGGGCCAGCATGCTCAAGTTCCTGCAGTCCAGAGGATGGAGCCCAGGGCTTTGGGTACTAGGCCAGGGCACTTTCCTCCTCCCATGAGCCAGGCCCCCAGCCATCCTTTGTTTCTCTCTTCATTTGTTTATTTGTTCTACTCCAAGTTAATTATATTTATTTGTTTATTCTATTCAATGACTTAGTTGGAACAGAGTGTGTGTATGTGTGTGGGGGGAGGGGGGTCCTCATTTCATAGCCTGGAAAATCACTACCTAGATCAGATCTGCCTCCAATTCAGTGTTCTACCTGCCTCTATCTCCCGAGTGACAGGATTAAAGGCATGCACCATAACACCTGGTTTCCTTTTATTTATTTATTTTTTAACTCCAGGAAGGTTTTCTGTATGTCTGGTTTTTGTTGTTGTTGTTTGTTTGTTTTGTCTTTGTTTGTTTGTTTGTTTGTTTTTCAAAATAGGGTTTCTCCGTGTAGTTTCGGTGCCTATCCTGGATCTGGTTCTGTAGACCAGGCTGGCCTTGAACTTACAGAGATCCTCCTGGCTCTGCCTCCTGAGTGCTGAACTTAAAGGTGTGTGCCACCGCCACCTGGCTGTATGTCTGTTGTTAATTTCTTGTTCTCTTATATTATTGTACATTTAGTTTAATTTCAAAATGTATTTATATGTCTCTAGGGGTGTGTGTGTGTGTGTGTGTGTGTGTGTGTGTGTGTGTGTGTAGTGGGGGGGGTCACAGTTAAAAACTTTTTAGTAGCTGTGGTTAACCCACAGCATAGCTGTTGACCTCAACAAGATGAAAGCAACCTTTTCAAGGTCCTTTTTTTTCTCTGTATTTCCTAGCCTCTAGAGGGCTAGGATTTAAAACATTTTGCTTGTGCAGAATTGTGAGGAAACTTTCCTGACTGAGACAGTACACTCTACATTTAAAAAAAAAAAAAAAAAAAACACCAGAAAGGTTTAACTTCCTATCTGCAGTGAGGGAAAAAAGAGAGAAAAGAGATATGGATTTAAAGACAGGAAGAAAAAAAACAAAACAGAAAAACATAAGGTCACAGAGACTCTAAGGCAGAGCAGCAACTGATTCCTGAGTTTAACCACCAGTGATCACTCAGACCTATGTTCTCAGCGTTATAGAGGCTAAGGCTGAGAGTTGGAGGCCCACCTGGGCTACAGAGTGAGTTCTAGGACAGACAGAGCTACACAGAGAAACCCTGAAAAAGGAAGAAAAAAGAATGAAAGACAGACATATAATCAGCACCCAGGCTTCTTCTCATCCTACATCCACCCTCCAACAAACACTAGGAATGGCTTTCTTTGTTCTGTCTGTGTGCTGTGGCAACCACCACAGTTTATGCAGTGCTGAGGACAGAAGCCAGTGCTCAGGACAGCCTAGAGCAACTCAGTTCCTGACCCAACACTCCGGGAGCCTCAGAACATCCCCAGCCCTGTTTTCCTTTGCTTTAATTTACTTTTTTTAAATGCCACTTTAACTGATCATTTCAGTTTTTATTATTTTTAATTGTGCACATGTATGTGTGTGGGTTTGCTCACATGAGTGCAGGTGCCCAGAGAGGCCAGAGGCATTGGCTTTCTTGGAGTGGATAAGCATAATAGATAGATGATAGATAGATAGATAACAATAAATAAAGAAATAATAAAGTTAAACAAATAAATATAAACATGACTATAATTAACTTGGAGTAAAACAAACAAGGGACAGCGGTGCTGGGGATCTGACTTATAAGGAAAGGGTTAAGCCCTGGGCTCCAGGGAGCTCCATGCCATTCAGGTCTCTTTTTTATTTTATTTATTTTATCATTTTATTTATTATTATTTTATTTTATTTACACTCTCACGACCTTCTGATTTGGGATCCAGGGTAAGAGGCTGGCCACTTGGTCAGTCATTGACTGTGTTTGTCTCTTGCCCAGCACCTAGCTAGCTATGTGGAGTAGTGGGGACTGAGGCATCCAACTGGCCCATGGAGGGCTCCCTGCTGAAGTCTGTGCTCCTGCAGAGGTCCCACTTGTGCTGCTTGCTGGTGGATACAGCATGGGGTGGGGGTGCTGGAGGTGTAGTGTAAACTCAGGAAGCAGGAGACCACCCCACCCCCGAGGGAGCAGAAAGGGCAACCACCAGCCCTGCTGGTAGAAACTTCCAGAAATGGGGGTTAGAGGGGATGAGGTGTCACTTATGTTAGGCTCTGGGTGGGCCTCCAGCACCATCTCCCTGGCCTTGAGCCTGCAAGTCCTGTCCCCAGGCCTGGTTCCTGCAGGAACCTGAAAAAATTCTGGAGCTGGCAGGTGAGGCCAAGAGCTTGTGGAAGTGGCTCATGGGAGTGGAGAGAACACTGCAGGATACTGTGCTGGGCGAGCAGATGCCGTATCCGTGACCGCTGTGGGAGCCCTTAGCATTTGAGCTCCGCACCCCAAGCCCATGAGCCCTGTACTGTGATTCCCCACAGCCTGGCCACAGGAATCACACACACACACACACACACACACACACACACGCACGCACGCACGCACGCACGCGCGCGCACACACACACACACACACACACACTCACACACCAGGTGTTGCTGAGTCACCACCTGCACTTTAAGAATGGCCAGGCCGCTGACTGGAGATGTAATTGTGTCAGCTGGAGGGGACAGGGGGCTGGTTCAGTACTGGCTGATGGGTGAGAAGGAAGAGGACATGGTGCCCCTCAAGACTGCAAAACTGCGCATGTGCAAGGCTGCTGGTGACTAGCTACCCCATACAGTACAGCTGCCACCTGCCTCATCCTAAGTATCTGTTGAAGGACTCAGCACGTGAACACCCCCCTCATCCCACTCGTCTTGACCCCAGGAAGGTTTTTGCCACTTTGAGCCTAGGGTCGCTTCTTGACCTCAAGCAAGCAGGAGCTGTATATAGCTCTTGGCTGTGCAGACCAGACCCTGGTCGACTGCAGGGACTGCCTCATCAAGGGGCAATAAATAGACACACACATATTTATTCCTTCTGGAGCTCCTAGTGGTCGTGACTTCCGCAGCAGCAGCTTCCCTGGCTTCCCAAGGGTGAGACCTCCCGATGAGCCTGCTAACCACCCACCATCCCTCAGCTGCCCTCCACAGGGGCCACATCACTGTGCCATATCAAAGGTTCCTGAGAGGTCTTGTCTTCCAAGGTTCCTGAGCCTCCTTTTCTTTTGCCCTGGCCTGGGCACTGGGGAGCAGTTGTGCCTGCTCAGGTTCTGCTGCGTGCATCTCAAAGGATCCACAGACGCTTTTGTCAAATCCTAATTTCCTGAGAAGGGCATTTGCACATGGGGACCCTGAGCCACCCAGGACCCTCTGGACCTCCCTTCCCCAGCAAGGAGCGTGGGCACCTTCACATGCTTCTGAGGCCCTCCTCCTTAACGTCTTTGAGGAATTTCTCAACAACCTCTCTTTGCAGCTGATTTTGAATTTTTTTCTTTTTTTTTATTTATTTGCACATTAAAGTTAAATATTGATGCCAAACTTCAGGGTCCACCTGACGTTTCCTACAAGAGTCCCAGCCAGTTCTCTCTCAGGGCTGAGTTTCAAGTGGCTTCAGCAGCCCACTCCAGAATCTTTCCTGGTAGGTGGGTTTTTCTGTTTCTCCTGCCAGCTCCCAAATCACAACAAGGAGACTTAATTATGAAAGTTCAGTCCATAGCTTAGGCTTGTCCCGCTAGCTTGTATAACTTAAATTAATCCTTTTCTGTTCCTCTTCATGTTGTCACATGACTCGTGACACCCGCCTGTCCTCCTGCATGTTTTGCTCCCTCTCTGTCTGACTGTGGACTCCCCCTTTTTTCTTCTCAGTGACCTCTGTCCCACCTATACCTCCTCCTACCCAATGGCCATTTGGCTTTTTATTAAACCAATAAGAAGGCGCCTTGGAAAAGACACATCTTCACAGTGCACATAAAGATTATTCCACAACACTTCCCCAGAGGAGCAGAAACTGCCCAAAGTGACGGCAACTTCCCCAACCTGGGAATGCTTTCTAGAATATTCTTCCCAATTATCTTCTCACATCCAATAGACAAATCTCCTTTCTACATTTTGGTTGTGCGTATACAAACCAGTTTGGGAGTGTGGGTGGCATACTGATTAAAGGCATGACAACCTGAGTTTGATTCCCCAGGCCCCACATGATGGAAGGAGAGAACTGAGTCACAAGACAACTTAAATTGTAACAAATTTCTTTTTAAAAATTGTGATGTTTAGCCTGGCAAGTAGTGGTGCATGTCTCAGCACTTGGAAGGCAGAGGCATGCAGATCTCTGTGAGGTGGAGGCTTGCCTGGTCTATGTAGCCAGGTCCAGGTCAGCCAGAGCTGCACAGTGAGACCCTGTCTCAAAAATCAAACAAACAAAACCCACCAATTCCATGACCACCACACCAGCTGTCTGCCTCTCAGGCTGTCCAGCTCTGCCCCCATCAGACCACCCTCCTTGGTTCCTGGTCCTTGCTTTCACTGTACCACCCTGGCATGTCTCCAAGACAGCCCTACCCACCCTCCCCCCTGCCCCAGGAGATGATCCTCATCCACTCAGGAGCTGCTTTCCAAGGCTCCCTCTGTGTGTCCTCACCTCCCGGACTGCCCTGGCTATGGCTATCCTTAATACACCCAGGAGAGGCTAGTGGCCAAGGCTGGTGCTGCTTTGTTTACTTCCTGGATGTGAGGCTGAGCTTCTTCCAGGCTTCCCAAGAGAGCAGGTGCCCTGAAGTGGTCCAAGGATTCTCCATGGAGTGTGTGACAGCGAACTTCTGGTGACCTGCAGCTGCTGACACCAAAACCTCACACCATAGCCACAGGCTGCCAGAGTCTGCCCCTGACCCACAGAACCATGCTCTAAGGACTATTAAGGACTTTTCCATCTTCAGTGTTGGGAATTCATGACACAGTAACAACAGAACACCCCTGGTAGAATGTGGTGTCTTCCTGACCCATGGTCATCATGCAGGGTGGAGGTTCTGTGGGGCCCTCAGACCCATGCTATGCTATAAGACCTGGCAAGCTCCTGTCCTCACCCCTGGAGCTTGGGACAATAGGGTGGATGTTCAGACCTTGTAGAAGAAATGGGGGTTATTATGAGAAATCCACCAAATCTGCTTAAATGGTAAAGGAATTTATTTTGGAGAAAGACTCACTACAGTACAGGAGATTTCTCATAGTGTCCTAAAACACCAAGGTACAGACCCACGCTGTTCTTCCACCTGAGTCTGTCCCAGCATCCAAGCCCACAAGGGAGAGAAGAGGAGTGGTGTAAGTGCCTCTCAGGTCTTAAGAGTATCCTGGGGCCACTTCCCAGGGCAGATACTACAAGGACATATGTAGGTAGGACAGTTACCTGCTACATCTCTAGGGGCGGTGCTTCAAGGTCATAGATAGAAGAGATACAGCCACTATAGGGGGTCTCACGTGAGTGTCAACTCTGTCCAGTGCCCCCCTTGTCCAATCCCGAGATATGTAACATTCTGCACGTAAGCTTTTCCTATATAAACGCCTTAAAGTGAGTGCTCGGGACCTTCCCTCTTTTCACCTACTGTAAAGTGGTGTCAGGGAGGTCCCTGCCTGGGCTAGAATAAACAAAACCTTTTGTTCTTACATAGGAAGTTGGCTCCTTGGCGGTCTTGCTGGGGGTCTCAGGCGCGGGTATTACACTACAAGTCAGGAGGACTTGTGGGCCACCTACCCGCACATGGACCCTCAGCACAGACCTGGGGTGAAAGGGCTGTGCACTCATGACATAGAAGTGCAGGCATTAAGGGACCAAGGGTGACAACTGATAGGGTGAACAGTGAGGGACCAGGTAGAGAGCCTGGGGTTGGTAAATAAGTCCAGGACAGAGTGCTGAACACACACACACACACACACACACACACACACACACACACACACACAGAAACTCCCTGTCTGATGGCACCAACCATTAAGAGTCCTTGTGGGAGAGCAGAGGGTCTTGTCTGGTGGATACCTCAGGGCCACCTTATATTTCTGGTGATGCTGGTCAAGGTCAGCTGGGCATGGGTCCTCACCTTAGGCACTGTCCCGGTTTAATTACTATTACTGTGATAAGCACAGTGATCAAAAGTACACTTAGGGAGAAAAGGGTCTATTTGGGTCACAGCCCATCATCAGGGCAAGTCAAGGCAGGAACCTGGAGGCAGGTGGTTGTTCGCCATTCCGTGTGAGTGGCAGAAACCAAACTCAGGTCCTGTGCTAGAGCAGCAAGCCCTAACTGTGAAGCCAATATTCCAGCCTTTTTTTGAGATATACTGTATAGCCCAGGATGGCCTTGTACCTCACCCAGCCCCAGCCTTCAAACAAGAGATTTACAGGAATGCCACCCCACACCTAGCTCCCACTATGCCAAGTGGAGCAACTGACCCACACTGCTTAGATCTGGATGCTATCTCTAGGACAGGTCTTCATAGTTGCCACCCCTCAGCTGCATTCTGGGTGGTATTTCAAGCCCCACTCTGTACAGTGGCTGTGTGGCCTAGGCCAGTTGTAGTTCTCCAAGCCAAGCTTTGAGAGCTCAGGCCCAGAGGTGAGCAGCATTCCCTGTGGAAACAGCTTTACAACCTTGCTGTTGAGTGATTGTATGACCATCATAGGCACCAGCCCCTGCAGCCTCCCCCCACTCCTCCTAAAACCCACCCCTATTCCTCAGTCTCCACACCAGCACTCTACTTTCTGCCACTTACCCCTTGACCTCTGCCCACA
>CABHPH010162732.1:16572-34047 GCA_902168325.1 Peromyscus nudipes
TTTCTTTCTTTTTTTCTTTCTTTCTTTCTCTCTCTCTCTCTCTCTCTTTCTTTCTTTCTTTCTTTCTTTTTTAGTTAATCTTGTATCCAGCCACTCCATTAAAGGTGTTTATCAGCTGTAGGAGTTTCCTGCCTGAATTTTTGGGGTCCCTTAGGTACACTATCATATCACCTGCAAATAAAGACACTTGGAACTTTTCCTTTCCAAATTTTATCTACTTTAGTTGTCTTATTGCTCTAGCTATATCTTCAAGTACTATATTGAATACATATATAGAGATTGGATTATTTTGTCTTATTTCTGATTTTAGCAGAAATGCTTTGAGTTTTTCTCCATTTAATTTGATATTGGCTATAGGCTTGCTGTAAATTGCATCTATCATGTTTAGGTACATCCATTTTATCCCTAATCTCTACAAGACTTTTGTCATGAGAGGTTATTGGATTTTGTCAGAAGCTCTTTCAGCATCTAATGAGATGATGATGTGGGTTTTTTTCTTTCAGTTTGTTTATGTGATGGATTGTATTGACTGATTTTCATATTCTGAACCATCCCTGTATCTCTGGGATGAAGCCTACTTGATTATGGTGGATGATCTTTTTTATATGGTTTTGGATTCTGTTTGTATCTTATTGAGTATTTTTGTATCTATGTTCATGAGAATTGGCCTGTAATTCTCTTTCTTTGTTGAATCCTTATGTGGTTTGGGCATCAGCATGACGGTAGCGTCTTAGAAGGAATTTCACAATGTCCCTCTGTTTCTATTTTGTGGAATATTTTGAGAAGTATTGGTATAAGCTCTTCTTTGAAAGTCCACTAGAATTTTGCACTAAAGCTGTCTGATTCTTGGCTTATTTATCTATTTATTGGTTAGGAGACTTTTAATGACTGCTTCTATTTCCTCAGGGGCTATAGGTCTATTTAAATTGTTTATCTGATCTTGATTTAATGTTGGTAAGTGCTATCTATTGAGAAAATTATCCATTTCTTTTAGATTTTCCAATTTTATACAGTACAGGTTTTTAAAGTATGACCTAATTATTCTTTGGATTTCCTCCATGTCTGTTGTTATATCCCCTCCTTTCATTTCTAATTTTGTTATTTTTTATATTCTCTCTGTGTCTTATAGTTGGTTCAGATAAGTGTTTACCGAACGTGTTGATTTTTCTCAAAGAATCAACACTTTGTTTCTTTGTTTTGGGGGTTGTGGCCTGGGATATAGAGAAGAGGAGAATCATTTGGAGATAGGCTGGGTGGGCACTGAGGGAGTTGTGATCGTCCTTGGTCAGGGCACTTACCTGAGGTTCTGGCAACTGGAATGGTCTCTGGAAGAGCAGAGAGATTTCCAAGGTTTTATTTGTTTTATTATTATTATTATTATTATTATTATTATTATTATTATCTTAGTTATGATACAGAGTTTGACAAGGAATGGCTGTCCCAGAAGGCTAAAATTATCCCAATATAAAGTAATTAACATCTGAACTTACACAATTTCAATTTCTCTACAATACTGAAGTTCCAGTAGGTCATTTATTCTCTGCAGATACAGACTCCTTCATGGAGTTTTTTGTTCACAGCCAGACACAGACACAGCTTCTTTTCAGGAATTTTCATTCACAGTATCCTTCAGACCCACATTTTTTGTTTCATAAAAATGAGTGGATATTATATATTATTGTAATAGAATAAAAACTCTTCAAGTCATCTTTTTAAAAATATATTTCATTATTTTTAATATGTGTGTGTTTGCTTGTTTGTATCTGTGTGTATTGGTTTGTGTACATATATGCCAGTGCCTGCAGAGACCAGAAGAATCAGACCCCCTGGTGCTTGAGTTTCAGGCAGATTTGCCTGCTGAGATGGTTCCTGGGAACTGAATTCCAGCCATTGGCAAGAGCAGTACATGCTCTTAATCACTAAGCCATTTCTCCAGCTCCTGAAGTTACCTTTTTAAATTTTAACTTTTATATTGTTTTATTTTGTACTTATATATGTCTGCGGCTGGTAGCTGTGGAAGCCAGAAGACAACATCAGAGTATTTGGAACTGGAGTTATAGATGTTTGTAAACCACCATGTGGATTCTGGGATTGAACCAGGTCCTCTGCAAGAAAAGGTTCTCTTTACTACTGAGCCATCTCTCCCTCCCCTGGAAGTTATTTTTAAGTCAGATGTTGGTTGATATTAAAGAAATACAGTATTTAGAATAATACAACATGATAATTATTACATTAAAATATTATACATTAAAAAGACTGTCCGTGAGTTATAATGTTAAATGGAAGTGTAATATAACAAGTTGAATGCTTAAAAATATTGACAAACTCCATTTTCTCTCTCATTTCTCCTTCATAGTTTTTAAATTAAAATTCAAAAACTGAGAAGTAAGCTTAATGGTATGTTTTTATTGACATACAAATTATGTTGTTTATAAAACATCACAGCCCTGTCAAAACATTTTAACACCATTTTCCTGTCTTCACATTCCTTAATTAAAGTTTTTAACAGTAATGTAAGTAAAAGAGTAAAGCCTCTTATACAATATCACCACTGAAGGGCAATGTTCTTTTAAAAATGTTGCAAAAGAATTAAGCATAATTTTTCTTTTGCCATCTTGAGATCTCATTCATACATATTTATGGCTGACATAGGAGTTGTTAGTGCCACCAGGACAGTGACCTCTGCAGGAAATATTTCTGATGGAACATTTTCCAACTCTAAAAGAACATCATTCTTTAGTGAGCACTGATAAACTGAATTTCCTCAGCAACTCTTCAGCCTGTGAGATACTGGTTCCATCCCAGGAGGACACACACACGCAGCACTGCTTACAAGCCGTGGGGATTTCCATGGAGAACTAGAGCAGACTCCAGTGATATGCAGAAAACTTGTTATAAACAGTCTGACTGCTAGATTGTACACACACACAGCTGCACACAAATATGCGCACACACGTACACACACACAACATGTTAGATACATGTGACTATGCATCATAGAACATTAATGTTAGGACCTAGCAACCAAAAAATACCCTTTGGACTCTTCCTGACCTTCTTCTTCAATGTACAAACTTTCTCCAACAAAGAGAAAAGCATTACAAACATACTTGGAAAATAAACCCAGTAGGGGAATCCCCTAGGAACTCATATATATATAAAGAAAAAAGATCATCCCAAGGTGACTTTAGGGATGTCTGAAGCCACTTAAGGGCTGACATCCCATATACATGATTCCAACAAGGAGAATCATAGTATGGCACGTGAATTGTGAGTAAAACTTTATATAACCTAGTGATGCCAATAATCTGTGTGAGTCAAAGAAATGACTTCCTCTCTAGAAAATAAATTCCTTTCCTTTGGTGATTAAAAGCCCCTGAACCCTGACTCAAGAAGACTCTTATTCTTTTTCCTCCCTGCTCTCATCCTGCAAAATGTATGTTTTTGAATTTTATTTTCACTTTTAAGATTTATTTTTTAAAAATTCATCTTTGTGTGTGCACACATGTGCTTCCAGGCAGCCGTAGAGGTCAGAAGAGTGTTGGATGTCCTTGAGGTGGAGTTTCAGGGGCTGTGAATGTGAGTTCTCCCAGTGTGAGTTTGGAAACCAACAAGAGCAGCAAGTGCTCTTAGCTGCTGAGCCATCTCTCCACTTTGAACAAATTCACACTTCTGCTGCAACTTTTCTGTGTCTTTCTCAATGCATTTTTCAAAACACAAAGAAGACTACTGAGATTCCCGGTGGGTAAAACCTCTGCACACGTACTCCACCATCCCATGCAAGGCTGGTTGTTGACAGAGCAATGATTAAAGGGTGGTAGTCCATTTTTTAGAAAATCCATGTTTGTGTTCTTGCAAGTGGAACAGAGCAAGAAGAGAAAGGAGAAACAGAGAGTATAGGGAACACAAGCATGCTGTCATGCTGTCCTTCGTTCCTTCTGTGTGGATCACAAGCAACTCCGATGGCCCAGGACCATACTGGTAGGTTCATTTCCTTTTCCCTTTTTTATTAAACAAACATTTTCAAAGAATCTACGCTGCATCTTATTCTGTGGAAGAGTCTAGAAACATTACCAGAGCAGACATTTCATAAAACTATCTGTTTATTGGGGAAAGCAGACTAACCAGAGAAAAAATGCAAGTGGTTAATCCAAGATGTCAAATATGAGAGAGATTGTTGTAAGAGGGTGTAGTATGAGACTTTCCCCACGGAAACTCAACACAAATTTCTTTTAACCCCTGGTGAGGAATAGATGATGGCAAAAGTAATGACTCTACCAAAGTTTGGTGTGGTGAGCCAGCTTGTTTGTGGTGGTTCCTTACAAGGAGTATGTGTGTGGGGTTCCTTACAGGAACATGGACGTCTCAAAGGCAGCTTCTGTGGCTGATGGCGCACAGAAGCTACAGTCCTGAAGCACTCTGCATGATGGGCAGGCAGCCAGGCAAGCTGGGGAGTCTCTTCCTAGACAGCTCCTCAGGTTGCAAAGGCCCGGCACCAGCGGCAGCAGCGGTCCTCCCGTCCCCTGCAACAATCTAAGTGTCTATTGCCGTGGGAAGTGCTCTGGTGCCTCTTGTTATTGTTAGCTCTCCTGCCCTTGGAAGGTTTATTCACCGCTGAGTCTCAGGAGTCCCCTTCTCCTTCCAGGAGGAATTGTTTTAATATGGAGGAAACTGTCACAGATCAATGACCCAGTGACAATTACAATAGGTACATATACTTACTGCAATGGGTTAGGGGACTCTTTCCTATGTAAGAACTGTTTATTGTGGCATTTGGAATATGAGTTAGGGTAATATCAGATGGGAAATATCCTGGAAAGGGTAGTGCACAGAAATGTGTGATTTTCTACAAGAAGCAATGCGACATTTGAAGTTACTAAGTGCTATCTGTGAGGACCAGGTAGAGGCCAGTTGAATGGGCACTAAGAACTAGGAGAGGAAATGTGATGGGCCTGGGGGGCGGTTACACAAAGGTTTAACAATTTGTGGAGTGGAAATTCTTTTTCTATTTTAAATTATTTTTTCATACAATGTATTATGATGACATTCTTTCCCCTCCCCCAACTGTTCCCAGATCCTCCCACTCCCCAACCCACCCAACTTCATGTTCTTTCTCTATGTCTCTCAAATAAAAACAATATAAGTGGAATATCACAAAAATAAAATAAAACTCAGCACAAAAAATAAAAAACCAAAACAAGACAAAATAGAGCAAAACATGGAGTCCATTTTGTGTTGGTCAATTACTTTTGGGTATGAAGCCTGTCCTTGAGTGTGGTTGATACACTCATTGAAATTCCTTTGAAGAAAACTGCTTTTCTCTTTCCCAGAACGTTACTAATTGCAAATAGCTTATTGGTTAGTGGTGGGGCTTTTTGTCTGCTTTCTTTCTCAGTGATGGGATTTTGTCTGGTTTGGGCACAGGCATATCTGATGGGAATGGCAAAAGTCATAAAGCCAGTCCAGAAAATTGAGAAAGATCTAGCAAAGCTGAGCCACATGATGGTCACCATGGCAGTTTGGGTTTTGATCTCTGCCTGTTATAGACTTGGGGGATTTTTAATATTTGTACAATTTGGGGATATTGGATTAATGGAAATTTTCTTATGAATCATTTATGCTTTCTCACACAAGTACTGCTTCTAAGCTTCTTCAGGAAAGTCCTGAACATACTACCCCTTCCGCTTTTAAGGAGATATCTTTATCTACTTGAAGGTCTTCCTTACGCCCTGGAGGTTGTAACACACATAAAGAAGCCAGAGGTTTCTTTATGAGGCTATGAGATATTCTTGAATCATCTGTCCTTGTTCTTACTCAGGAACAATATAATCAAAACAAAGTAAACTAAAATAGGTCAACAAGATTTGGTGGGCTAGAGGAGTTGCCCACAGATTAGATTACAAGCCTCTTCCTACTATACAGTCAAGCAATTATGTGGCATATACAGCAACAAAGTTAGATTAGCTGAAGTTACCTCTGCCCTACACAGAGACGTATATTGATGAACAAAGGATGATGTAGAAAGATAATAAAAGAATAAGATGTCATGACCTCTCTTTTTTTCTTTCTTTTTTTTTGATAATGTAAAACTGTCTTTATTCTGAGACTTTCAGCCAGGTTCATTGGTATCACACAGCATGATGACATGTGCAGTGTGAATTGTGAATGTTATAGGATAATAAATCCTTGGGTTTTCCTGTATTTGATAATGAATGAATTTCTTTTTTTTTCCTGTTCTGAATCTTTTAAAATTTTTTTATTAGAAATTTTCTATTAATTTTTCATACCAACCACAGGTCCCCCTCTCTTTTCTCTTCCCACCGCCCCCCCAGCCTCCCCTGCCAACCCACTCCCCAATTCCCACTTTCTCCAAGGCAAGGCCTCTCATGGAGATTCAGCAGAGCCTGGTACATTCAGTGGAGGCAGGTCCAAGCCCCACCCCTTGCACCAAGGCTGTGTAAGATGTCCCACCATAGGCACTGGGCTCCAAAAAGCCGGAACATGCACCAGGGACGGATCCTGATCCCACTGCTAGGGGTCCCTTAAGCAGGTCAAGCTACACAACTGTCTTGCCTATGCAGAAGGACTTCCCTTTCTTAGAAAAGGCAGAGCAGATGCAGAGTCACTGTGACGTCTGTCATATGACCAAAGAACAATAGAACACCAAGATTAGACATATAAGCAAATTGTATACATATCTAAAATGTAAATATTGTGTTATGACAGAATCTGAATAATAACTGCAGCAGCTTTGACCTGAGGAGTTTTCTTGGCCATTCTAACCATTAAGTGTTAATAACACACTGGTTGGGACATGGCAATCTGCCCAGACTGGCTTGGAGATTGTGTTTTGGTCTAGTGTCCTTGTAGTCACAAAAGCTACTATTCTGAGAACAGGCTGTCATATGCCTCTAGAGTCTTAAAATTTGGATATCAGTGTGATGGTTCCTCAGGAAGCTGGGAATCAATCTACATCAAGATTTAGCTATGTCATTCTTGGGCATATACCCAAAGGACTCTGTATTCTGTTACAGAGAGACTTGCTCATCCATATTCTTCATAGCTAAAAACTGGAGAGAGCCCCGATGCCCATCAACTAGAGGGATAATTAAAATGTGATAATTTACACAATGAAATAATTTACACACCTGTTAAGAAAAATGAAATTGTGAAATGTGATGGTCAATGAATGGACCTAGAGAAAAATCATCCTGAATGGGAAATCCAAGACCCTCAAAAGAGAAGTATTCCATATTTTTCCTCATATGTGGACATTACCTTTTAAGCTTTCAATATTTGTGGTTTATTGTTCAAGAGGAAAGAGACATATTAAATATGGGCCTGAACAACTGTATCAGCTTAAATTTCTTTCCAAAATCAGGGGCAGACTAGGTAAGCACTATGTCAGTCCACTCAAAAGGATGAGGCCTCGGTGGGTAAAATAAATAAGTGCACGCACAAGTTTAAGGAAGGGAGTTCATATTGCATCCAGCTTCCTATAATCCCAGCACTCAGTAGGGAGAAACAAGTTCCCTCAGGGAAACTGGGCAAGCTCAACGTTCAGCAAGAGCCACAGACCCTAAAAATAAAATGGAGAGTAATTGAGGAAGACTTCTGAAAGCCCTGATATTCACGTGAATACATGATCATGCCCTCTCACTGTGGTCATTAGTGCTAATTGTCAACTTAACACAATTTATAACTGTGGGTTGGAGAATTATTTGCTCAGTGGTGAAGAGCATTTACTGTACTTGCAGAAGTCGCAGGTTTGGTTCTCAATATCCACACAGTAGCCGACAACAACAGTTCCTGGGGATCTGATTCCCTCTTCAATCTTCTCAGGTTCCTGCATGCCAGTAGTGCACATGCATACACTCTGGTGCATATGTATATCCAATAAATTAATAAGTAAATAAATAAATAATCACAATTAAGGATTTTAGAAGCATCTGGAGGAAGGGTTCCTGATTATGATGTCTGTAGATGGCACCACCCTGGCAGGTGACCCTGGACTGTAATAGTAGAGAAAGCATCTGAGCCACATGTATTCATTGCTTTCATTTCCTGGTTATAGATGCGATGTGAACATTCAGTCCATCAAGCTCCTTCTATGATGGATTTGTTGGCAACAAAAGACTGTAAGGGCCAAGTTATGTTCAGACAACACATGGCTATTGTAGATACCCACTATGAGTCGGCCACAGCATGTCTGACACTGAACACAGGACAGGGAGTGGGGTTGGGTGCATGGCGGAACACAGGAGTATGAATCAGCACAAAATGTCTGACACTGGATATCTGTGGAACCCCATTCATGGTGATGTAACCTATTCGATAACTGTTTTTGGCAAAATACCACTTTTGTGTGATTCTGTTTAAATATGGCCTCCAGGTCAGAGGCATGAGCTTTTGCATCTGTGTTTGACATCCTCCTTGTGTCTATCTGGAGGCCTGTGTGCCAGTCTTGTGTGTTCCTGTGTCTGCCTCTGTGCATCCTGGTGTTACAACATATTCCTGGAGGTCTGCCTAAGGCTTTCTGTCCAACGGCCTTCTCCCAAGGTGAACAGAGTACATTTTATCTGCATGTGTGTCCCTGAAATCTCAGCTTCCAGGCTTCTCATAAGTCTCCTCTTTTCCTAGCATCAGAACATGGTCTTCAGAGTATTGGAACCTGGAACTGAGCAGAATAACCCAACCCCCCAACTGTGTTTCCTTTGTCAGTGTGTTTATTGTTAAGACACACACACACACACACACACACACACACGCAGACATACACACAGATGCACACACCATGTGCATACACCTGTAAATACATAAATAGAAAGATCTGGGCAGCTTTGTGACTGGGGAGGGTGATAAAATGGCCATGTGCAAGTCATTCCCTTACCTCTTTAGATATGCAAATCCATGTCACCTGGAAGAGTTTTCTGATACCGTAAAAAGTGAGAATTGGCAAAGTCCAATAAGTGTTGAATATAGAAAAATAATCTAAGATCATTCCATATTTCATGTGATGCACTAAGGTTAATTCTAGTTGAAATCAATCTCAACACAACAGTCTAAGGAATAAAGGTTTTGGAGACATGCAGGTATCTTTATGGAATCAAAAAGAGCAAGTTTACAAGTATATTAAAAAGGAGAAAGAAAAATACTAGCGATAAGAGAAATTAATCATGAACTTAGTCATATCAAAATTGAGAATTCCAATTCATCATGAACAAGCACTTGGGGTTGTTGGAACTTTTAAAGCATTAAAATGTTAGAGTAATTTCAAATCTACATGAAAGTTATACAACAGTACAGGTTTCTGTGTAGCATCCCACTCTTAGCCCCTCCCCACTGACGAGATCAGATGTCAGTAGGGTGCACTTGACACAGTTCATGTGGCAATGCTGTTCTTCTTTTATGTCTGTTGCACAGGATTGAAACAAATAACAATAACAACACTAATAATAACACACCCCGACAGAAAGCAACATAGGGAGGAAAACAATTCGTTTGGTATACTATTGTGGGTCACTGTCTATGATTGTGGGTAAGTTAAGACAGGAACTTGAGGTATCACATCCATAGTAAAGAGCAGAAAGATAATTAATGCATGGATCCTTGCTTATCTGCTTGCTTTAGCTGGCTTTATCCTCTTTCACTAGCCAGGACTCCCTGTCTAGGGAATAGTGCTGTCTATCTGTCTACAATGGGCTGTCTTCCTACATCAATTAAGACCTGAGACAATCCCCCACAGAGATGCCCACAAGCCAATCTAATCATAGAGAATTCCTCATTAAGACACTCTTCCCAGGTGATTCTAGGCTGGGTCAAGTTGACTGAGTTAACCAGCACAAATACCAATGCTTTATTATTGAATCTCACACTTGGACTTCCTAACCTCCTTTATTTGTTCCTGGATCCTGTGCAGGGGACCACATCACAGTGAGTCCCCATGTATTCTTAGGATTCAGAAAGTTGTAACAGAAAGATTTGTATTGTTTTGAAGTCCTTGGATCATGCTGGTCATAAGTTCATACAGTACCTGGTTCTTTATTCCAGGAGTTCTCCAGGTGTTTATGGTGTTTATTATACTCAGAAGGAAAGCCACTGAGATAAGCTGACACTCATCATATCCTCTGAGAGATCCCTACTATCCACAGCAAGTGTTGAGACTGAGAGCACCACTGAGATTGACATCTTGTTTGTCATGCTTCCCACAGTGAAGGAACTCCTGTGCTTTGGAAGGAAGGTTACATGGTGTAGCCTGCACCGTGGGGTGGAAGTCAGTTCCAGCACTTTCGATCAGAGCACTGTCTGAACACATTATTTTGCCTTATTTGTCTACATATTTAGAACATCATCTTGTCCACTCTGTTTGTTTTTGGATACCCATATAGATGCATACATTTTTTCATTTTGTATTTTGGGTTATAATGTAATACTTAATTTTATTAATCAATAGCTTCTGCTTTGATGAGATCTCCTGGGTCCCCATGTCCTTTGGCCATGCTGTTCAAGCATTTCCTTACTTTCTGACATAGTAAGCACTGTTTGTTATGTGAAATAAAAGAGCAGAGAGTTAGAACAGATTCCAACAGAGTCAGACATTTTCAAATATCAGACAACCCAGGAGTTTTTCCCATGGCTGTCACTGGAGTCAATTTTACCCTGAAGCCCTTGTACTACCCAGGCACCACATGCCTAACTTTGGCAACAGGAGTGCCACACATCACTTTCCTCTAGTAGGGAAGATTGAAAACTCCTCCCTGAGCCAGTGACAAGCCTTCCTTCCATCTGTACTACAACAAGAACAGGTAGGAATAGGTGTGAGGTTTATTTTTTTTTAATTTCCACATTTAAACTTGACAGCTAATTCCAATGTCAGTGGACGTCTAAGTAAAGACAAAATGTGTTAGGGAAAGGCCAAGCAAGCACATAAACATGCTCGAAAAATTCGGTTTGTGAATACAGCCGTATTAACTAAATGTTAAACATAAAACTCCACAGTTATGTGTACTGCTCTTGCAGAGGACCTGAGTTCAGTTCCCAGCATGCATGTCAGGTGGCTTACCAGTTTTAACTCTAGGTCCAGGGATTTGACTCCCTCTTCTGGCCATCATGCACACTACATTCACATGTATTGCATACACACACACACACACACACACACACACACACACACCCATTCACAAACATAATTAAAAACTATATACTAAATCTTTAAAAAATTAGAAGAATCAGAGGACTTTAAAAAGAAACACCAAACTTTGCCCTATCTTTTATGATGTCCATGTTTGAAGGGACAGGTCTGAAAGTATAGGAATGTTACATCTAAAAATGTTGAGGAAATATCAGAATATCTTTAAACAATCTCAGATGAAATATTAAGTATAAGAGTTATTAAATGACTAAAATATGAAAAATTACAACAAAATTAATATGAGTATAAAGAAGAAGAATCAATTTATAAATAAAATTAGTTTGGTAATCACAGCTCAGGGTTGCTGGTACATGTGAAGAGAGGTCAGTTCCCATTCCTTTCTAACTAATTCATATTGAAGTCGCTCAACGTACATCAGAGACAGAGAGATGTGGGTGCATAAAGCTGTTTCCTTTACTTAATATTTTTGACTACTTATACATTTGTGTAACATGCATGAGTTACAGATAGTTGTGAGCCACCAACTCACAACTGTGAGTTGGGAATCAATCCTAGGTCCTCTGGAAGAGCAGTCAGTGTTCTTAACAGCTAAGCCATCTCTCCAGGCCCCAAATATGCTTTCATGCAAGGCTTATGACCTGAGTTCCTGCCCCCAAATCCACATAGTGGAGTGAGTGAACAGATGCTCAAAAATTGTCCTCTCATCACCACACACATAAGGTGGCACATGCCCCCGTAAAAACAAGTAATTATACAAAATAAACAATTAATAAATAAGCATACATTAATGATTGATTCTTTGGCTAGATAAATATGAACTATTCATTCATTTACCTAAAAAACATCTAGAGAGTTCAAATAATGTACTAGGCCCAGATGTTTCTCAGAGATAATATAAGAAGTGATAAGGATTTAAAAGAGACATGAGTCAGGTGAATGAGTATCTTCTGACATTGTACTACATCTCTTTTGATGTAGTTTGTGGCAGGATATCCTCAAAGACCTCTTAAGCACAGGCTAGCTAATCCAGCAGATTGTTGGCGAGTATTCTTAGATCTCATCTCATGCATTTTTCACCTGCAACAAGGTGGTGTGTAATGTGATAGCTGCAGAACTTTGTGAATGTCCTGAAGGTACTGAATTGTTGACATTAAAGGAACAAATTAAACAGCATTAAAATTATACCTCAACTAAGCCTTTAGGAAAAAAACTTCACAGATAAGCTTAGTCAAGCCACAACTTACCTTTCTAGAATCATCTGTTGAGAACCAAAATCACTTTAGTGTGTCTCCAAGACTACCATGAACTCAGGTATTTTGTGTGTCTTTCCCATAACTTCCCTCAAAGCCTTCTTTGGGGACATTATTTTATTTTGATTTGTGAGTACTGGGGTTATAGGCATGAGCTACAATGCCTGGAATATTCTAGTTTTTGTAAATGTACTAAGAGTCATAATAACTAGTTAATGACTTCCTCCTCCAAAGACAGGGAGGAGAGAATATCCACATGGCACAAGGACAGCTAGAATTTGTAGTCAAAGCCATACCTTCCCACGGGACTTCCCATTCAGACCTGCCACCACCATATACCTTGAAGACCATAGAATAGATTGTATGCACTGTTAAATTCGATTTGCTGTCTTATTTTATTAGGCATTGTTCCTTTTTCTATGAGCCTTACCTATGCAAATTGTGTGTAAATCCCCTCAATTTAAAGGCTCCAAGAGAGATAATATGGAAAAGGAGTGGGCCACTCACTTAGTGCCTGAAACAAGTAAGTATGGATTCCAAGCATTCCCTTTCCTGATTCCTTGCATCACTGAATTTCAACTTAATCATAACCTTTATTTTTAAATATGATTAATTAAATTAATGTTGGATAAGAAATAAATGCATGTAAATGTAGTGACAGGGAGTAAGGGCCCAGTACAATTAACCACTTTAATTAATCACATTAATCACTTTGCTCCTTAGCCACTATCACAAGGTTTTGTACGTTAGGTATTAGTTAACTAACACTGTTGACAACATACTCTTCAAACTCATCTGGTAGATCTCTATTATGTCATTGTCTTTAAGAAGATTTCTTTTATTTTGTGTGTACATATGTGTGTATGTGTGTGTGTGTGTGTACAGGTATGTGCACAGGTGTGTGCACAGATGTGTGCACAGGTGTGTGCCACACCATGTGTGCAGGTGCCACAGGGGTCAGAAGTAGGTATCAATCCTGTGGAATTGGAGTTACAGGCAGTTATGAGGTACCTGGTGTACATGCTTGAAGCTAAAGTTGGGTCCTCTGAAAAAGCAGCAATCGTTCTTAATCAGTAGATCTTCTGTTCAACAAGATGTTTCCATCTCTCCTTCCCCAGCTGCTTTCTCTTTACCCCTAGGAGACAAGGCCTTCCTTGAGAGCAAGCGGTTTGCTTCATTTATATCTATGACAAGTACATAACCTAGAGGACTATGTGCTTGATAGTAAATAACCAATAAAAAAATCATTCAATCAATCAAAAGTGATAGCCAAGTGTTGAAGTATAAAAATCTCAATTTCAATATGTTTGCCACAAGAATGAGGGGGGCAATATTAATTATTCAATTCTACAGGACAGGAGAACTTCAGTACCTGATGGATGGGGTGTGTGGCGATGAAGTTAAGGCAACAGGATAGAAGTGTACCTCCATTCCATGCCTACAGTGGCCTGATAACTTTCCTTTTCCCTTAGGGACCACTATTTGGGCAAAAGTGGGATTTGTGGCTTCAGTTTTAAAAAATGGCTTTCAATGACAGCCTAATGTAAAGAGGGTGGGCTTTATTAAAAGTAGAAAGAGGGACTGTAGAGATGGTTCATTGGTCAAGAAACCCAGTTATGTTTCTTTACAATGACTGTGTATAATATTTTGGAAGATCTTGTGTTACAAGCCTACAGATGTCTCAGAAAACCCTCACCCACACACCCCCTTTAATATTGCTCAAGAGAGTGGCTTACAAGGAGATTGAGAGTGAACCCTTCCTTCCTTCCTTCCTTCCTTCCTTCCTTCCTTCCTTCCTTCCTCCCTCCCTCCCTCCCTCCCTCCCTCCCTCCCTCCCTCCCTCCCTCTCTTTCTCACTCTCTCTCTCTCTCTCCTTCCTTTCTTTCTTTTTTTTCTTTTTATGTTTTGTTTTGTTTTGAGACAGGGTTTGTCTGTGTCACCCTGGCTGTCCTGGAACTCACTCTGTAGGCCAGGCTGGCCTCAAACTCAGAGATCCACCTGCCTCTGCTTCTCTGAGTGCTGGGATTAAAGATGTGTACCATAACAGTCAGGCAAGTGAACCCTTCTTAAGAAAATATATAAGGAGGATTGAAAGGGCCACTGTTTTGGGTTATCAAAGAGGAGAAATGTGAGGCAGTTGAGGTATAAGTTACTTTGGCCCTATGAAGGAGTCCTTGACAAGGTGATTTTGTGAAAATATGTTTGTTCTCTGTAAGCAATTTTAGCTACATCATGGTGTCTGGAAGAGTTTTTTGATTTCATTAGCAAGGACAGCAAAGTCTAACCTCCGTTTCAAGCCTTCCCTACTTGGTTCCCAGAACTTTTCCTACCTCAAATCCACTTTCCTTTTCCTCATGGGCTCTCCATTGCCTTACAAAACTACCCTCTGCACATTTGGGTTCCTAGTCTGAAATGATGATAGCAACATCTGTTTTAGGGTGATGACATTTGAATAGGGAATCAAAACTTTTAAAACTCTTAAGAAAAATATCTTTAAACATTCACTAGCAGGAAGCAAAAGTGAGCTTGCTTTTTCACCCCTGTATCTGGACTGCCACAAGGAGATGCTGCCCCTCTTTTGGGGAGAGACTTCCTCTCTTAGGGAATCATTTCTGGAAATGCCCTCACAGGCCAGCCCATAGGTCTATCTCCGAGTTACAGATTCAATCCGCATGGCAGTCCAGATTAACCTCTACAGTAGACAAAGATGGATTTAGAGTTTGGGGTAACAAACAGCTTCTATTTCCCGACATGCTCCAAGTCAGAGCGTGTGACATCATTGCAGCTGCTGCTCTGGTTGCATCTTTCACAGGCGTGACAATGCACATTGCCATGGAAGATGGATACTGGCTGCAGTTTACACATTAGTGAAATAATTTGAACATGGCATTGTCTCAAAATTAATCTAACTGTGAAGTATGTCATATGTGACATGACTGACGTGACTTCTGTCACGTTTCATGTTGCATTTGATGTTTTACACACATTCCTAAGAGCAAGAATAGGACAAGGAATCCAGACACTGACAGATGCGAATGATCCTTGGCACGTCCTTTGCCTCCTTGTCTCAATACATTGGGAAATATAAGGAGATCTGCATCTTACTTGGCATAAAAGCTAAGATACAGAAAGAACACTAAGACTGCAAATGCAGAAACCATTCAGCTCTCCATATTCACAAGATACACATCTGTGTATTCAACCAACCATTAAAGGAAAATATTTCAAAATGTTTCTGTGCTGAACAGGTACACACATTTTCTTGCCATAATTCCCTACACACTAGGATATAACAGCTGTTTGCTTAAAATTTACATTATTAGTATTTTGTTGTTGTTTGAGACAGAGTTTCTCTGTGTAGTCTTGGTGCCTGTCTTGGATCTCACTCTGTAGACCAGGTTGGCCTTAAAGTCACAGAGATCTGCCTACCTCTGCCTCCAGAGTGCTAGAAATAAAGGCATGTGCCACTGCCACCTGGCTCATTTATTAGTATTTTAATTGGTCTAACAATGATTTAAAGTACACAAAGTGGAAGTTCCTGGTTATATGCAATTTGTGCATCACTGGATTTGAATCCTAAGTCCTGCTGCATGCAGCTGTGCACCCAACAGAAGATATTGGACTCAGAGAAGATATTGAGACACCTTTCACAGATCTTTTTTTTTATTTTTTTGGTTGAATTTTTTTAATTTTATAATTTAATTTAATTTTACATATCAGCCACAGATTCCCCCACCCTCCCCCCAGCCCACCTCCAATTCCCATCTCCTCCAGGGCAAGGACTCCCCTGGGGATTCAGCTCAACCTGGTAGATTCAGTCCAGGCAGGTCCAGTCCCCTCCTCCCAGGCTGAGCCAAGTGTCCCTGCATAGGCCCCAGGTTCCAAATAGCCAGCTCATGCACTGAGGACAGGTCCTGGTCCCACTGCCTGGGTGCCTCCCAAACAGTTCAAGCTAATCAACTGTCTCACTTATCCAGAGGGCCTGATCCAGTTGGGGGCTCCTCAGCTATTGGTTCACAGTTCATGTGTGACATTCCCATCAGTTAATGTGGATCCTCTAAAAGGAGAGGTTAAAGTGTGGACTTTGCAAGGTGCACACCTGGGATTGTGGATTTTTAGGTCCTAGTTTCTTTTCTGTTGCTGTGAAATAACATCCTAAGCAAAGCAACTTATGGGAAAAGGGGTTGATTTGGCTCATGGTTCAAGAAGGGTACTGTCTATTATGGTGGGAAGGGCATGGCAGCAGGAGCAGCAACTCATCCCATTGCACCGGCAATTTGGAGGCTGAGAGTGAATGGGCCAGGCCATAAACCCATAGGCCAGTCTCCAGTGAAGTACTTCCTCCACTAAGACACTACCTCCTAAAAGTTCCATAGCCTTCCAAACAACACCATCGCCTGGGGACCACATGTTCAGACATATAAGCCTAAGGGAGAGTTTCATATTCCAACCAGAGCAGTATACCAAGAAGGGACATGGGGACAGGAAAACTGGAGAGCTAACAGATGCATGGTGCTCCCCTGATGTCATTAGAGAGTCAGAAGGGGATTAGGGTTCACACCGAGCAGTTCACTGTTCTGAGTGGACAGATCAGGTCTACTGCATCTGAAGCATGTCCAGGTGTGGTAAACACGAGAATCCTGGATGTCTTGGTCACCAGGAGCCTCACAAAGTGCCCAGACATTCAGTTTAAATGGGACTGAATTGAGCTGCTTTTGACATAATGGATGGAACAAAGCAGATCTGTTTTATTCATTTTAATCACATTTTTCTGGGGAGAAAGTGAGTGACTGCCCTCAAATCCTTCAGCCCCATCTGGATCTTAATGGAGAGCATTTCTCAGGCATCACTGTCTTTGTTTGTCCCCAGGGCCCAGCATGCTGCAGTCAGAGGGCAAAGTCAGGGTTGCCTGCCTCTGCAGTAATATTTCTGCTCCTTGTCTTCTCTTGTTTGGCTGTTGACTAGGAGTGACCTTGGGTTGAAGTCCCTAAAATTTCTCCATGTGTGAAATGTGAAATATGATGCCTTTGACCTAACTCAGTGTGATAGATGACCCTGGATGCTCTGCGGTCT